>JAVHNF010071767.1:0-25206 GCA_034783455.1 Micropsitta finschii
ATTCCTCCAGGAGCGGGGAGAAGAAAAGGGGGGGGGGAAGTTCTAATTTACGGTCTGGGCTTAAACCACGACAGTTTGTTATGTAGTTGATCAAGAATCTACTATTTTTCCACCAAACATCACGCTGAAATAGCATGCTCCAACCTAACCTCATATGTGATACATTGCTATGGGAAAGGTTTTGATTTCCAAGGCTGCTGGGATGCTCTGTGTTCATACCCAGAGTATTTTTTTCCTTCCCTGTAGTTCTTCATCTGTAGACACATTTCCCTACTTGAAAGTGATGTGGGAGTGAATTAAAAGCGTGCAAGACATGCAGGTATCAAGAATATGTCTGGCATTTTCAGAAGCTGAGTTTTACTTATTCTGAGGCAAGATTCTGATCTAAGTAAATGTATTCAAGTGGATGAAATATGTAATAATTTAGGCTTCCAAAGGCTACACTCCTCTTTAGCTACCAGAAGAAGGGAGTGGCTGTTTGATTTACTTGGGTTTCCTATTCCATTTATAAGGCTATCCAGTGGCAGACAACCTTAGGAAACAAAACGTGTGGGCCTAAGGCTCCCACCTTTCCCTAGCCTGTAATATCTTGCATGTGGAAAGTTTTGGTCTATTTTGCTCAGGAGCATGAAGTCACACAAACAGTAGTGCAATTTGACACAGTGGTAGTGGAATCGAGCATCTGGCACATCAGTATATTATTTTCAAATAATACATACATACGGAAAGGAAAATAAGCAAATCTTGACTTGAAAGACAACATTTTCTTTTCTTTGCTGTTCCTGACAGAAAATGAAGCCTGAAAATGACCAGGAAGAAAATGAACTTGTGATCTTACATCTACGCCAGCTCTGTGAAACTAAGCAGAAAACACATGTTCACATTGGTGAAACACCATCGGTAAAGCTTATTTTTGTATTATTATTCTCCTTCCTTCCCCCCTGCTAAAATGCAACCTTGAATACTATCAGGCCACTGCTAGAGTTCATCGGAGATAGCTGAAGCTGCATTTTGTAATTAAGAGAGGGCTATGAAAGAGAAATTGTTTTGATTAATAGTGGAATGCTTAGGTTTTTTAAGCTTGGGGCACAAGAAGAGAGGGAAGAAAGACAACCAATTACTTTTAGATCTAGATTTCTTTACAGTGTGAGGATATTTCTTCTGTCCTTTCCCTTTCTCCCTGATCTTCACTCCCAAACAGTTATTTCTGGGGAGAAAAGGATGAAGAGGACATTGGTTTCATTTTAGACTCCAAACTTATCTACCAAAGGAAATGGGTAACAGTACTGTTAAATTGATATGCTTTTGCAAGATAGTCTTTAGGGGTGGAATGTGCTTTTAATTGTGGTTTTGGGGTGGAGCATGTGGGGACTTTTGATTTGTGGGTATTTTTTGTTTGTTTGTGGTGGGTTCTTTTAATAATGGCCAAGGGTATGTTGTTGCTATGTCATCTGGTTCAGCTCTAGTCTTTGGAGGTCTGCAATTGCAAAAAGAATTGCCAAAGCTGAATTGTGTCCTTGCTCATTTCAACAGACCGTTTCCAACAGTGCGATTCCAGAAAGCACCACTAGTGGTGGCAGGTTTAAACTTGACATTCTGAAAAACAAGGCCAAGAAGTCCTTGACTAGCTCTCTGGAAAATATCTTCTCAAGGGTAAGGTTAACAACTCATTGTCAGCAATTCTCCCAGATATCCTTGATAGTAAAAATCCATCAGATTTTTATGGGTTTTGGCTTCAGTCTGATAAACATTTAATGAAGTGATATCCCTGTTGTGAAATCTGAGGGTTATAGCTGGGTTGATTTTGGATTAACTGTGCTAGAAAGTTTATGTTAAGGCTGCATGGAGAGAGGGGAAAAAAGTAACTTTCTGAATAATGAGTTCATTTTAGGTGCAAGTGAGTTAGCTGAGCATTATCAGATGCCTTGCTTCAGAATCCTGGGGTAAAGGTTGGGCTTGATGGTCTTAAGGGTCTTTTCCAACCTAGTTGATTCTGTGATTCTGTGACCACTTGCTGCCATATGAGCCCATTAAAGATAAAAACTAAAAAATTAATCAGGGTGGTTGCGTGATCCCCTAAAGACATGTTATGTTTTTTTGAAAGTGTGAGTGAATGTGTCTGCATAAACTAGAAATCTTTCTGTTCAGAGAAGCAGTGTCTTACCTCTAATAGCTAAAATTGCTCATATTGGTCACTAAAAGTCTTTAGAAACTAGTAACAAATTTGTCCTTTTGCAGAAAAAAAAAAAAAAAAAGGCAATAAGAAGCAATACGCTTAAAAAGTGAGTGGTTCTTCATTTCAGTGTTCCTAGCTAGGTATGATACTGAATTGCAAACAATTACTGGAACTCTTCTCTGTTAAACAGCTTTTTAAAGAAGAAGTCTGAATTGCAAGTTCTGCTTAATGTTCCCTGCTCAGTAGGGAGTGTCCTGGAAGCAGAGAAGAGGCATATAGAGGGATAACTGAAGAATGCTGGGTGCCTGGGATCCAGCATGTTGTTACAGAGATAGTATGATGAGCTGTGAATACTGGATGGAGAGGTCTACCTATAACTTTTAGCAGTGAAATAAAGTTCCTTCTGCTAGTGATTTTAAAGTACCATGCTAAATCAAGGTTTAAGTTGCACTTGTTCTGCAGCTTATATGAGCATGTCATAAAGTAATCTACAAAACATAGGATGCCACTCATGTTCCCTATAAAGGAGGCAACATATTATTTGCTGGGGAGAATCCTTAGAACTTAGTTAGGTGTGAATTTGATCTAGGACTGAAGCTAGCATTAAAATTCTTCTGGTCAAATCTGTCCTCTGTTGTGTAAGAAGTTTTACACACTAGGGGCTCAGTTTGAACATGAAAAGAGGGCAGTGATGGTCAGATGATCTGGATAATTTCAGCAGTCTGGAATATTATCAAATGGTGACAGCTATAGTCATGCCTGTGCTGAGTCTGATTGCTTTTCCACATCTAAAGGACATGTGACTGGAAAGTGCCCTAGCTCTGACAGTGGGTCACTAACCCTGCGGTGGTTTTGGAACAGTCATACATCATTGGGAATAACCCAGTAAAGCAGCCCTGCGGTATACAGACATAATAGCATTCTGATCATGTCAAGAAAAGTAATTTAGATGAAATACACTGCTTAAGTTGAAGAGTCTTTGAAGGGAAACTGCTTATATATTGGTTGGTTTTGATACAGTATGTTCCTTCTCACCAGGGTCACTGTGACATGCTGCATGTTGTAGTGCAAGGGTCTGCATAGTCCGTGACTGAGTTCATGAGAAGTGGACATCCCAATCTAGTTTAGGGCAATTTTAAGTCTGCTGTTTATGAAGTGGACTTGCTGTTGTCTCATCTTTAATGTGAAACTGCTATAGATCAGGAAGAGCAGTGTGTTATAGTGAATTACGGTACACATAGGGGTTCATTCTTGCAGGTCCATTTAAAGGTTACACAGTGCAAGACTGAGAAAAAAATTACAGTGCAGTTTGACCATTAATCACTTGGTTAGTGCAAATATGTACAGGTATCTCTGTGTGTGTGTACTGTGTGTCATGTTCATACATGTGTTATACAGTGACTGTTTTGACAGTTCTTACTCTTTATCAAGCTATTAAAAGCCTAATGGACTGCAACTAATTCCTAAAGGTATTTAGGCACTGAATATCTATTGGTGTGGTGGGTTTTCCCCTCCTTAAGCCAGATGCAAATCACATGGTATTGATGTAATAGGATGCTAATTATGTATAACAACAGTTTATTTTAAAGTAACTTTAGTAACAGAGAGACCAAGAAAGAACTTCAGATTTTGGTTTTTAAAGTGTGCACTCAGCATCTTTTGGTAGATAGAAAGATTGAAGTACAAAAAAGAAGTCAGGATATGCGGGAGAGAGATAAAGCCTCAATCTTAGCAAAATTAGAAATAAGTATGTAGTAACCAGATATCTAGGAACACATTAAGTGGATGGCTTCTTAGCTAGATAAATAGCATCAAGTGACATTTTAAGCTACTTGAATACAACTCACCATAGGGAAACATGCTGGGCTGTGTTCTGTGCTCTGACTTCCCTTAGTCCCAGAGGAATGTCACTTTTTCACTTGTTTGTTTTGCTGCACTCATTTTATTTTTGCCAGGTTTGAACTGAAAACAGGCTGTGGCTCTAATGAGGTACCTCAGAAAAATAAATATAACCTCTGCGTGACCTCATGAACAGATTTCTTCCAGCCCATGCTGCACTAACCTCTCTGTTGATTTGTTGAGTGTTTTTTTCTGAACCAAAAAGCCCTTCTAACAGGGCCAAAAGTGTGTTTTTAAAGCTAGTGAGAAACTTCCAAGTTATCCTTTGCTCTTGTTTTATTGTGAGGACCAGTGAAGAGATGCTTTAGGCAGATTATTCACTGCTAATGAGCTTAAACGAGATACTGTACTTAAAGAGCACTCTTAAGTCTTGAAAATAAACCTTACCAGGAAAAAGTCAGCTAAATAAATACTGCTGATGTTGACAAAACTTCCCCTGGACTTGCAAGCATACCAAGAGGAGCTCTATCTATAGTTTTAAAACCTAGACTATTTTTTCCCATATGAAGTACTGAAAGCAACTTCAGCTGTCAGAAGTGTCTAACAGCATACATCACCAGTGTTTCGTGGGAATTAGGAGTGGAAGATGGTCAAAAGTACTGCATCTCTGTCTCCTCTTCCTGTGAAACCAGATGACTGTTAACAAGTTTGGCAAAGATCTGCTAACACTAGTTGCTGGCTGATTTGCCTCAGGGCTATCTGCATTATAATTAAAAAGTCTTCTTTGTACCTGGTGCTGTTTGGCTGGATTTGCTGCTAGAGAGCGTTTTTTCCTCTCTGAAGTGTTTTAGTGCTTTCCCTACTTTCGTCCAGGTGGACTTAATTTGTCTGAAATGTTTAGATAGAGACTAAACTCTGTTGAGATTGTAGTATGTCAAGTGCATCCGTTAGCTGCAGTGCAAGCACAGTACTGAAGTCTGGAGCTTTGAACTCAACTGTTTGAGCCAACTCAGCTATTTAGCTTCAAATGAATCAGGAAATACTCAGTTGCTTCAGACAATAGAGCTGCAAGTTTAAAACTCCTGGGAGCAAGCAGGGAGAAGATACAGTTTTGCCACCTGAAGATGTCACTGCTTGTACAATCCAGTTCTAGCCCCATGATCTGTGGTCTTACGTCAGATGTGTCACGTGCATGCACTATCCTGTGTTCACCTGCACAGCTGTTGCCATCTTTGTTTAACCTTCAGAAAAAGAGGGAAAGACCAGATGAAGTTACTCACCTTTTCTCTTGCAGGGAGCCAACCGAATGCGAGGCCGCCTGGGAAGTGTGGACAGCTTTGAGCACTGCAACAGCCTTGCTTCTGACAAAGTATGTAAGGAGCTCAGTTAAAATTGGCACGTTTTCAGGCACGGGTGTTAATGAAGCGTAAATTTGGCACTCTGCTTCTAGCTGAAGGAAGTAGCATGAAGCACATCAATTTACAAAACTCAGGAGGGGTTGTTTGTACTTATGTTTAGAAAGATGCTTTTACATTCCCAGCAGTTAAGTCCATGGAGTGTCTCTCTGAACAGTTTGAAAGTGAAGATAACAGGATCTTACCCTCAGATTAATCCAAATAGCCTGGGTATGAAAAATGACACATAGTTTTGCAAAATGATTTAAGACCATAAATGAGGGGTGTCACGTTTTATGAAGTATTAAATAAAGCTGTCATAAATATCTGCTTCGGGTTTCTTAAGCATTTTTTGCTGTAGGGCAGCTGCAAACGCAGTTGAGTACATTAAAATAATTCAAGTGGTTCTAGAAAGAGTGGAAGTGGATGATAAAAGTGGGATTCGATTTGGACAAGTGGAAGCTAATGCAACCAATTTTCACTAGAAAAATAATCCTGAAAACAATTATGCCAAAGAAATGCATTATCCAGGGAAGAAAGCAGGTTAGTATTGAAAAAGCAGTCCATCATTTACCAAGCACATCTATCTAGAGCAATGTTATATCATGTATCTATGAACTGAAGTACTGAAAAACAGCCCTGTGTTGCTAGGTGCTAATACACAGCAGTCAGTAGCCTCACCTGCTGTAACTCACTTCTGCAGATATGTTAATTTACACTAAATTACGATCTAAGTCATATTGCGTGTAACAGAGACGATTAAAAAGTATCCATAACTTCAGGCTGTACATCACAAAAACTGGGTGAATACATGGAAGAGACAGCAGTTGTTCCTTCTGTGGTTTTGGCATGTATAATTTGAAACCAGTTTTCTTATTACCAAAAAAAAGCTTGATACACTACAGAGGCCTTAGAAAACAGTAAGAAAAGAAAAATAGCAAGACAAAATTTTAAAGAAACCTATGATACCTATGATATCAGTTATGTGATTGTCTAATATAAGAAAAGAATCATAGAATCATTTAGGTTAGAAAAGACCTTTCAAGATCATCAAGTCCAACTGTTAACCCAGCACTGCCAAGTCCACCACTAAACCATGTCCCTTACACACCACCTACACTTCTTAAATACCTTCAGGGATTCTGACTCAACCACTTCCCTGGGCAGCCTGTTCCAATGCTTGACAACCTTCTGGTGAAGAACTTTTCCCTAATATCCAATTTAAACCTCCCCTGGCACAACTTGAGGCCATTTCCTCTCCTCCTATCACTTGTTATTTGGGAAAAGGGATGGACACCCACCTTGCTACAACCTCTTTTCAGGTAGTTGTAGACAATGATAAGGTCTCCCCTGAGCTTTCTCTTCTCCAGGCTAAACAACCATAGTGCCCTCTGCCATTCCTCATCAGACTTGTTCTCCAGACCCTTCACCAGCTACACTGTGCTTCTCTGGTCCCGCTCCAGTACCTCTACGTCTCTCTCATCCTGAGTGGCCCAGAACTGAAAACAGGATTCAAGCTGAGGCCTCATCAGTCCTGAGTACAGGTGGATAATCGCTGTCCCGGACCTGATGGACACACTATTTCTGGTACAAACCAGGATGCTGTTGGGTTTCACTTGGGCACAAGCTGGCTCATGTTCAGCTGCTGTTCGTTAGCACCTCCAGGTCCTTTACCACCAAGCAGCTTTCTAGCCACTCTTCCCCAAACCTGTAGCATTGCATGGGGTTGTTATGACCCAAAGGCAGGATCTGGCACTCTGCCTTGTTGAACCTTATACCACTGGCCACAGCCATTCGATCCAGCCTGTCCAGATCCCTGTGGATGATATTTATTAAAATATGATCGAAAAATATTTGAACAGTTTTATTATTAAAAAATAATAAAATCTATTTTTAAAAGAATGTATTCCTGACAAATAAGACAAAATTTTGAAGCAGAAAGTTTCAGCCATCAGGTGGATAAAACATCTGGGCCTGTGAATGTGGTGGTTGCTAAAGATTATAGGACTTCTAAGTGCCTTCCACAAGGCATAACTGTAACGCCAACACCTAAAGTTGTGCTCCACTCAGATGCATATCTAATGTCGGTGCCTGAACAAGTTCCGCTGGGACCTGAGCACTGTGCCCCATGCAAGCTGCGAGCTGCTCACCAGGGACAGCCTTGCCTTTGCTCTTAGCTCACATCCAAGCTGAAAACAAACCGCTGCTCCAGGTGAGTACCTGGAAGGGTTCTGCTTGGAAGGGTTCTTCTTGGAAGGGCTTCCCAAGAGCATGTCAGCACCCTCAGATGGGTTCAAGCTCCTCATGAAATGCAGAAGTTTCTCTTAGCACAGTGGAGATCTTTCTAATCTATACACAGATTCTTTGTACACTGCTTCACAAGGCACATGTCAGTGTCCATGGAGCCCATGGTACAAAAAATTGCTTGAGGGGTTTTGCTCAGAAGACTTAAAGCTTTATAGACTTTCCAGGTCATGCCAATGTACTGCATATGTCTTCACTGCAAAGCTTGATGATGAGAGTGCATGGCAGCCAACAGGAGATAAAGGCTAACTAACTGTAAAAGGCTTTTCATGCAACAGCTCGTAAACTTACAGTTCTCCTCAGGAAAGATGTTATGAATACAGAGTTTATCACTATTCCATGGAAGACTGAACAATTCCTGAGCAAGAGACTGACTAACTCCAGCAAATAGACAAAACGCATCAGTTTCCAGAAATCCCTCAAGTGAAAGCAGAAGATGGCAAATTCAAACACCCTATCATAGACAGAATATCCAAGCATGGACCATACACAAAATTTGATTGGCCTTTCTTGTGTTCTTTCACAAGCAGGGAATCTACTTGCATTTTTATACACACTTTGAAAGTGTTGCAAGATCAGACTCTAAAAGTAAAATTAAGCTCTTAATTCCTTTACTGTTGTCCCTTTTTGAACAGAAGGAAAATAATCCTAGGGTCCTGCAAGGTTTTCGAGTCAGGATGAGGAACTGGTGATGGGTCAGGTTTGATGTAGCCCAACATATTCATAAAGGATATCTATATTTCCACTTATAAATCATCCCCATGCAGATCCTAAATTCCTGTGAAACAATGGCTTCCTCTGTAACCTTTGATTCAGGTCATTACTGATGTTAAGCTAGCGTTATGGAAGGAAACGTTTTACTTGCATCAACATGATTAATTTTCTGTGGGGAAGGAGGAAGAGAGAAGTACTGCCTTTAAAGAGGGAAAACATTAAGTTAGGGAAAGGGTGCGATTAGGGTGAAAAAGTAATGGTCAAAGAGCAGCCTTTCTTCTAAAACTGGGGAAACAGCAATGAAGCCTGCCATCTCCTTCCAGGAAACTGCTCAGAGGAGGTGCTGGTTGGAAGTGAGAAGCAAAACTTTGTTCAGACTTAGAAACCTGTCCATGACTTGGAATGAAAGGGGGACTGAGCTATGAAATCCATCCCTGCACCTGTCTTTATTCACACCTCTGCCTAAACTTTTGATTTTCTTCTATTCCTTTGTGTCCAGTACTTTCTTGCTGCCTTCTCTCTCAGCTGCTTTTTCACAGAAGAGCCTGAACTGTAGCTAATGGAAGTGCCCAAACCAATGTATCTGCCTGGGCCTTTGTTCAAGGTGCACACTGTATTTCAGGAGGGAGTCTGCCCACTTCCCATGGCTACACTGAATGAAGGGAAACAATCCTCTTACTTAATAGAGGTGACTTTAAACAGAGGCCTACAGTGTCTGTGCAGCTCCTCGTCTTTCAGGCTGGAGTAAGCATGTCCCAACAGCAACTGATGATGGGTGTGCTACAGCCTCCAGCATGCCCACACTAAATATGTGAACTATTATGCCATCATTGCCTGAAAATTACAAACACTGATGTAAGCATTATTGAAAAGGTAATTCTTATCTTCTCTACTACTCCACATAGAGATTACAAATCTCCTTACCTTAGCTACTGTTAAATATGGACTGTCCCAGTATCCTCAAGACCATCCCAAGTTTTTATTTTCAGCAAGGATACTTGTATAAATAACATTTTTGCTCATTTCATACAATGCTTGGCCTTTGTAATAAATGAATGGCACATACAGATAAAGGGTTGAAAAAAATCATATTTTCCCTATGACAACATGCTAAAAAGGTAAGACTGCACTAAGTATTAAGAGGGAACAACACCACTTTGATATTGAATGCTGTGAGGTTCCTCCAGATGGTTCTATATTTGAATTTGCTGGAGGTGAGACTGGTCCTCAAGAAGTTGTACTTTATGATGTACAGTAATGATACTTGGAGTGTTCTTCCAAAGGATAGCTTTGAAGTCTCTACCTTTAATTGGGAATATTTGTTAAATGCAGATCTTAAATTCTTTTGTAAATTATGGCTTTCTATGCAGAGTATGTGTTGGTTCCGCTAATTAATTCTGCCTAAACTACCATTATGGAAGGGGAAAATACTGTCTAGGACACGGGTCACTTTTTTAGCTTAATGTCAGGTTCAAGATGTAAGACCCTAATGAATACTCTCAAGAAAAGCTTTAGTGATGGCCACTGAACAACTTTCTGAAAATGAAGGTGTACTAATCACATCAGCCTGTGGCTCGAGGGTGACTTTAAACCAGTCAGTGTTCCTTTCTCATTATGACCTTGCCTTTACCAGATGAACCAAACTTTCACTAAAATCTTTATCTAATTTTGAAGACTTATTTTTGTACTATGACTAAAGACTACATCGTAATGGTAATAATTTTGAAAATACATGTTGCTTACTCCAAAAGAATAAGGACAGTGTTTTATTTTCAAGCCATGTGTTAGAACAGAACATACCCAGTATCACAATCTACTAAAAAGTGGGTTAATATAATTGAGGCATCCCCACAATATTTTGTCCTTGTGTTCTTGAAATGAACTCTCAGTCTTAGCATCACTACCAAGCACTTTATAGCCTTTGGAGACTTTTATAATCTAAATATATTGTTGAATCTAACTACAGGAAAATAAACAAATAAATCATAGCAACGTAGACAGTGTGGAACACAGCCAAAGCAGCAGATTGCTCTCAATGACAGCTAACCACAAGACAGAAAGAAACATAAGGGTATCCCCCTCATTTACCTTAGTCTGCATTGCTGATCTAAGTCTGCACTAAGCAAATCTGCAGGTTCTTGTTCTAGAAAGGTGTTTGATTAAGTTGTTGATTATGCTGCTGTTGTCCATATGGCACCTCTCCCAATGGGAGATAGATACTGCTTAGTGATGTCTACTGCTGTCAAAGTAAATACAGTCAGTAACTGCCCTGCCTGGGCTCACAATAAACAAACTGTCCTGCACCAGCATTTGCAGCTTGCTCATCCTTCTTGTGGAAGTGGTGAGAATGACCTTGTTTGAGAAGTAACACAAGCAGTATGTGTTAAAGATGATTTCTAAGACCAAACTAAGTCCAACTGCAGCAGCAGCAATGAACTAGACACATGTAAGAATTTTTCCAAAACAATTTCTCCAAGGAAATAAGTGTGCTCTTTCAAGAGCGTGATGGCAGGTGTGTCACACCTTAATTGTCCCCAGGGAAAGTCACTAATGCCTGGAATCAAAAGAAGGGGGTTATTATGCAGTCAGTAGTTTGTTCTGGATGCAAGGAACTCCATAGGCACCTTTAAAGCCAGTTTTTAACTTCTATGAAGTCCCACTACAAGTAGCAGAGCAGAACAGGGAACAGAACTGCAATTTGCCTGGTGTTCCACAGAATTAGATTACTTCTTGGAACAATTAGTTCTTCCCCAAGTCCATCTTTGCTGGTGATCTGTAGTCTTCTCCATTAGCAGAGAGCAGAATGTGCAATATTTTAACCCGTGGTGTGTAACTTAGTATAATATTTATAATTCATCTGAGTAAGTGTAAAACAGACTATACAATAAATGCTGATATTTGGTACAGCAACTGACAAGAAACTCTAGGCAAAAACACAAACACAAATGTTTAAAACTGCTTCCTTCAGTTTGCAGGGTCTGGGTATTAGAAAAAACACAGATGACCTACCATTTACTAATGGTAAATTTAAAAGCAACTGACTGCATGACTCATCACTGCACATCCTCTGAGCATCCCCAGATTAAAAGATGGCTATCATTTGATTTTAATTGTATGCAAAACTCTACATTTGCATTCCTTTCGATCAAGTGCCTTGTCATTGGCCATCCTCACTATTTGTCAGCAAATTCAAACTAAAGAGGTTACATGTTCTTAGTCACTTGTTTGTAACCATTTTACTTACTTTGCTTTACAAGGAGGGTGAAAAATGATAAGAGCTTGCTATTATCACCGTTCATTACTTTGCTAGCCCTTCAGAGGCCTGTCTGCAAAAGGACTCATACAAAAAGACTCATGAAGTTGTGACTCATGCCAGCTCAGGTAAGTTTTTGTTGTTTCACTGCAATGCTTGTTATTGGAAAATAAAAAGGTTGGAGTCCCCTGGTAAAACAGTGAAATCCCAAATCCCACCTCCTCAGCTGAGTGTGAGAACAGTTGTTCAACAACTGTTGCAGCTGAACACAGGGAACATGAAACAACCAATTCTGGCCAGTGAGAAGACCTATTCCAGCCCTCCTGCTATCACCCAGCCAGTGCGTGGGTCAGGTACCACGCATTAGCCTTCCACCTGAGTTCATACCTACAGAACCACAAGCCCAAACTGAAATCCACACATGACTTGCCTCAGGTGGCAAGCATCACAGAGCAGAACCACAAGAGTAGGGGAATAGTAGTACCAGTTTGTATGTTGGGGAATGACCATGACTCTTTGGAGAGCAGGAAAAGAGGGTTTGTTTGTGACAGAGAGGAGGAGAAAGTAGAGGATTTAATACTCAGTGCAGCATTTGAGCTAGTTCAGCTACACTATGACAGAGGTATTAGTGAAGGCTCCTGGCAACCATCAGTGCAAAGCAGGTGCAGAAGGCAAATAAAGCATTAACAAGGGTTCGTAGCTGGTTGCTTGGTGGCTTCCACACCACAGAGGCTGTGCTGGAAGGGGGAAGAACAGGGAGGTGACCTGCTCTCTCCAGATCACATGGGAAGAAGAGTTAATGGCAGAGGGAAATACTGCAGGGGAGGCCAAGTTCGGAGGTGATGACAAAGTAAGAAATGAAGAGTGAAGCAGGGGCCTCCTGCTGCAAAGAGGGAAGAAAACGTGGAGAAGGGATTGCTACCCTACGTCCAGGGTTTCAGGGCAGAGATGGGGGAGGGAAGGAGAAACAGGACAAGGCCACTTGTTACCCCCTAGTGTGAGCTGGGAGAGGAAGCCTAGCTGTTCCCTGGTGGGTGTGAAAGAGTGGGGAAGGAGGAAGCTCCTGGCTGGAGGTGAGGGGGTACCGGCAGGCAGTGGGGCAGTGAGGCTGGATGGCAGTGGGGTGGTGGAGGGCTTGTTGGGGCACAGCAGCAAGGTGGATGCAGTGAGATGTGCCGGGAGCAAGGCGAAGTCCTGGGAACAGGAGATGTGTCAGACGACGAGGGTACGGGGCCAGGGCTGTGGACCGCGTGTGCCCGGGGTCCAGCAGGTTTGGGGGCGACGGTAGAGGATGGGGGGGTGGGGGGGGAATCTTGGCTCCTGTACCTGAACCGCTCCTGCCCCGCTGTGTCCCAGAGCTGCAGCTTGACCCTCTTGCCAGGCTCGATCTCCACTAGCCGGGAGAAGAAGTCCACCCCCACGGTGGGGTCGGAGTGCAGCGGCCCCGGGAAGCGGCCCTCGGTGAAGCGGTGCAAGAGGCAGGACTTGCCCACTGTGGAGTCGCCCAACACGATCAGCCGGAACTGGTAGATCCAAATAGCCGCGTCCATGGCGGCCCCGGCCTGGCCAGGCTCCGCCTTGGGGCTTTTCCTGGGGCTCCTGCGCGGCCGGTGCCTGCACCGCGCTCCGACCGCCCCAACGCCCGGCATCGGCGCGGCGGCGGGCGTTGCGCGGCGCAGGGGTGCTGCTCCCGCGGGTGCAGGACGGGGCCGCGGTGCCGGCCGCTCCGGGCAGGGCGGTGGCTGGCGGGCGGAGGCCGGGTCCCTCCGCCCCGCTCCCGGGGCTCCCGCTGGCGGCCCGGGAGGGGCGGGGCGGGCGGTGCCCGCGGGCGCTGTCCCTTCAGCACCGCGCTGCCCCTCTCCCGCACCCGGACCCTGCTGCCCCCGGCGCTCCCGCCGCGGAGTGCGCGGTCTGCCCGCCCCTCACGCCCGCTCTGTGGTGGCGCGGCCAGCCCGGCCCTCCCCCGCGCCGCGCCGGCGGACAGCGCGGGCAGCTCGGCCCCGCACCGCGGCGGGCTCTGCGGAGGGGAGCTGTGGCGGAGACGCTGCCCTGCGGCTGCCGCTCGTGTGCAGGGTCCAGCTCATCCAGCACAACAGCTCCTCCCGCGGGCAACAAGTGTGGGGGTGGTCCAGGAGAACGGGGGTGCTGGGGGCGTGGCGGATCAGGCCGGGATGGAAAATCGGGTGAGAGAGAACCGGGCTGTTAAAGAGTGAGATCTGCGAAGAAATGTGGGAGCTCAAAGGAAATACTGGTGAAGGAGCGGAGGAACCAGATCGGCTGGTCACAAAGGGGCAAGAAGGTGAAAGGGAGCTGCTGGGGACCGCGAGCTGGGGAGAGGCTGCCCGCTGGAGTGCGAGCTGGAAAACAGACGGACCAACAAGCAGAAGAACGTGCCAAACGGTAAAGCTGGACTGGGCAAGTGGCGAAAGGGAAAAGAGTTAGTGATCTAGATACTCCCAGACAGAAGCATGCAAAGTGGCTTGTGAAAAGGCATAATACTGGAAATGACAGGGACACACACTTTTCATTTCCCAGTGGAACAAAGTGAATGTATTGGGCTTCTGTGAAAGTACCTTTATCTATGGCAATAGAACACTTCTGTCAGTAGAGATGCTTGCTGGAGAAATGTCTTTGCCCCTCCTGGGAGCTTTAGCTAAGTATCATGTTATGACAAATCTGCTGAGCAATAGATTTCTCAGATTTCTTTTGAAGTCTGAGAACCACATGGGATAACAATCACTAAGAGCCCTCAGATGGCTGGTAAATGCGTTTTAGCCAAATAAGCAGAAATCCCAGATCTTCTGGTAAACAGAACTGCAGCAGCCGCTTTTGCAGATTGGCCTGGGATGAGGGAGCCCCGTGGGGGCAGAGAGCCTGAGAATCCAGCAGAGTAGGCTGGGGTGAGCTGGTAAGTAGGCTGTTGCTGGCAGAAGGTCAGCAGCAACTGAACACTCACATGAATGGGCACTTTGACAGTGGACAGGGAGAGAAGATGGGTGGCATTTTTTATCACACAGTCTGCTGTTTCCCTCTGTTAACGTCAGGCACAGATGCAACTAAACCCATAACTACCTGTGGCTGTTTAGGGGCATATCTGAATCCACATTTCTTTTGTAACTCTGAGGAGCAGTTCGTTATGATGAATATTCTTATTGCCCGAGTCTGGTTTTGTTGTTACTTCAGTGTGTTACGTGGTCACTAGTTTTGCCCTATAAGCTTGGTCAGACCTTGCAGCTTCACAGCATGGATGAGAGAGACGAAGAGCACCTTGGCCTTCACCTGACCAAATGCAGGGTGAAGTGAGAAGAGGGGTTTGTATGCACCACTCAGGAGACCATGTCCTCCAGCCCCAAAATGAGTCTGGCTGTGATGTGCACATGTGGCTGGCCCTGACAGACTTGCTAAGGTGACCCCAGAAGCTTCCAGCAGAGGCATGGCCTGGCAGCCCAGAATGTGTAAAAGGCACAGCCAGGAGCTGCCAGAGAGATTTATCATGTGCACACTGAGCTGAAGCTGCAGGATGCTGCCTGCTCCAAGGATCTGGACCCCACAGAAACCTTTTGGGCTGGCCACTCAATCCCTAGAACCTCATGATTGTGTATCTGTGTGTGTCCCTGAGTGTGCTTCCTCCTGTACCCTGCTCATTTCTCCCCTCTACTTTCACAACCCATTCTTGTAAAAAATAAATTGAACATAGCTTCGTCTTGACTAGTTGCTCCTTTGAGTAACAACTAAAACGACGTTAACTCAGATAAATGAACCTTCAGAAAGGTAAAATAAGTGCAGATCTTGCAGCTTTACATGAGACATGATTACAGGTAATTCCTAGGGATCTCTTCTAAGTGTTCTGACAAAAGTGGCACTTAGATACAGGAAGTATTTGCATCTGAAACAGAGATGTGAGGGTGGTGAGGCACTGGCACAGGTTGCTGAGAGAAGCTGTGGCTGCCCCATCCCTGGCAGTGTTCAAGGCCAGGTTGGACAGGGCTTGGAGCAACCTGCTCTAGTGGATAGTGTCCCTGCCTGTGGCATGGGGTTGGAACTATATGATCTTCAAGGTTCCTTCCAACCCAAACCATTCTACAATTCTATGACTCTATATGATATCAGCAGCTCTGAAAGCATCCTAAATATGCTTGTAAATATTTCCAGGCTTCCAAAGTCTGCTTTGTCTAACTAGGCTTGGCATTGTAGAAAGCCAATGGTATAAAAATTCACATATATCCAAAGCACAACCTTATACCTTCATTTGGGACCTTTTGAGTGTGAACATGCATTTGTTGTGTCTACTATGGCATGGACAAGGTGGGTGAATTTTATCTCCAAGTCATTCAGTTTTTGTTAGTTTAACAGTGAGTACAGAGGCCCTGACAGCATGCAGTCCATCACAATAATCTCCGACCAGCAGGCAAAAGCAGCTGGAATAGTTAGAGTGGTTAAAGCAGCAACATGAACCTGACATCCCTTCAGACACTTTCCACTACTTGGGCATTGGCGGCTTGAATCTGCTCTTCCCAGGAAGGGTAAAAAAAAAAAAATCTAAATTCTAGGAAATAATAAAAAAGCCAAACAACCCTAAACTTACAAACCTACTTCATTATTAACTAAATGACTGTACTAAGTCATAAATCCAAGATCTTTCAATCTAAAAAAATCCTTATTTCTTATCACATGCATGATCTGCCATGGATTTTTATCAACCTTTGGTAAGTAGGTAGGTCACCCAGGATTACATAGATCACAATGCTCCTGAAGAATGTGCACACATGATTAAATGAAAGTCTGGAGAAACACGAATGAAAGTTAATTGATTCTCAACCCCAATCAATCTCAGACGGAAAAACTGTGTTCTGCTGCCACCCAAGAACCTGAGAGAACTGAGTGACCAGTCTGGAAGAAAGATCCTGTCCTTGCCTGTTTTAATTGCCTAAGCTACTGGTCTGGAGGCTGACAGACCCACCAATTTTATCACACAGTAAGTTTCAATAGAAGTAAAGAGCTCTTCACATATGAAGGAGAAAGGAATATTCTAGAAAACATGGCAGGCGTTACTAGCTTCTATCAGTTGATGGTATTATTAATGACATCCTGTATAGATTTCAACAAATAAATGTTTGGTGAGGGTAGTTTTATAATGTCCTACATCTCTGTGTGGTAACATAGTTGTTCACCCAAATGTACACTCTGACCTCTTAGAAGATGTTCTTGTTTGATGAGGGTGTTCCTTATGTTGAGACAGATATGTGAACAGTAGAACATAGTATACACCTTAGGGGAAAAAAGCTGCACAACTGAGTCATCAAAATCCATGGACAGGTTTGTAGATAATAAATATCTAAAAAGATATCTAAATAAGTAGCTATCTACATACAGATCCACTTTGTTCATGAGGCATTCAAATAGCTCTGTGGAGATGATGCAAGTGAAATTACTCCACAGCAGAATGAAGTCACAGAGGCAGTCAGTGAAGAACAGAAACACACAGCTAGGACAATGAAATCTTCTAACTCCTCGGACCTGATCTTCCAGAAGGACCCACATCAAAACTTCAAAGACAACCCTGGGAACTAGAAGTAATAACTTCTCAGAATATTAAAACCAAACTCAATAAGCATTTTATTACCATTAAATATTTTTATACTTTCCCTCACATCTCAGAAACTGTTAAGCCCTCCCTGTTCTACACAGGTTAACAACCTATATCTGATCTATAGGTCCACCATTTTCTCACCCCTCTTCGCCAACTATCTCCTCCCTCAAAATGTTAGTAGTATTATGTTAGAGCAATGACATCTAGCTTGATGTTTGCTGTGTCTAGATTAGATGTACAAGAATTGTATTTCCCTCTCAAACATCCATTTACTCCAATGTAATAGATGTATGTATCTCTGCAAATCTTGCCATCTTAGACATCTAAGACAGCATCTTAGATTGTCACGGTTACAGAATTGTATCTAACTCAGTATAGTGTCAGAAAATTACAGGATCATGAAACCTGCTCCACTGAAATACTGAACTGAATTCATGCACATTGACATTTCAGAGTTAATGCCTAAACTGTGTAAGAATCTGTCTTTAGGTGAGTTTAAGACTGCCTTTAGATGAGGCTAAGAACCAAACCCAAACCAGCAATTTATTCTACTACATAATGTAAGTGAAGTATTTGTTCTCCTTTCCTCCTTTTTGTCATTTATCAATCTTACACCTCACTTTGATTTGTTGTTTGTAAAGACTCCTTCTAGTCATTCTTTGCCCTGATGAAGTCCGTCTCCTACGTCTCTTTTCTGTTTGGGAAATGCTGATGTGTGAAACCACACAGATTTCCCCTAACAAATAATGCTCTTTGAGCTTTGTGCCATGGACCCTTTGTGCACATTGATCAAAGAGGTACTTTTTCTGTGAGCACTAAATATCTGAGGAAACTCTACAATTCGTTGTCCCCTATGATGGTCATCTGTTTTTCCCAGATTCCCACTTTTGTATCAGATGCATTCTCTGATAATTTCTGAAGAGGAGTCTTATTTCTCTGTCCTATTCAGTGCCTGCAACAAAGGACAGAGAAGACACTGATAGGTAAATGTAATCACTGAGTTAATTCAGACAAGTCACCCTGCACTCTGCAAAATTAAACAAAGAATTTTCCTGTATGGTGCCACTGAGTTCAGCCTACCTGGAAGAACTGCCCAGATGAATGAGCTGTGATTATACCTGAAAGCTTGGACTGACTGGATTAATCCAGTATGAGCTGGTAACACAGGTAGTGTTTCTCTTCTTGTAAATTACTTGGGTGGGAGATGGAAGGGTTACAGAAACTGTGGTGGCAACAATTGATTGGCCTCAGGGATGGAAGACATAAAAGACTGGGCCATGTGATGAGCAGAGCCATTGCCAGATTATATCAGTGATCTAATATAAAAGGTAATAAAATGTTACGAATATAGCCCTTTGGGAGCAACCACCATGCACAGCCATCTGATACCACGTAGAGGATGAAGCCCAGGAGCTGCAACACACAGAAACTAAGCTGTCATCCATAGACCCACCATGTCAACCAGTCAGAATGAGTGACCTGTTCCTCTGGGGTTACTGGTATAGGACTGGTCTAAACTAGACCTGTGGGGCTGAAGCTCTCATCTCTGTGTGATGTGTTTGCAGAACAGGAATAATTATCCACTTACCTATCCTCTCAGGCAAAGAAATACTAGACCGTGTAACACTGAGTACAGTAGCACACCATCCAATGTCCTCGTGACCACAGGATGCACACTGTAGATTAGAGACAATTTTAATTTCAAAAAAGTGATGCAAATGCTTGTCTTAGGCTTTGCAGCTGGAATTAGGTCCCTTGGTCTTTCACCTTGAATGCCATCCAGTTTGAGCCCAACCTTGTTTACACTGGAGGTAGACTGGGTGTCTTCAGGGCAGGAAGTCTTCCCTCTGCTCATGGGAATAGAAAGCCATTTAAAAGTGACTAAAGAGAGGGAGGGAAGAAGGGTTGGTTTTCTATGAGGGTTTTCTTGCACTCCGTTACAGAACCAGCTCTCTGACCTCCCTCCCAGGGTTTCACTTACGCTACCCCTTCAGGGTCATTCTGTATTACTGTCAGGGATATTACTGTGCTTCCAAACTAAACTGTTCTGTTTCAGAAAGAAATACAGGCAAGCCTTCCACCAGTGAAGTCCTGATCCCAGCTAAAACATACTTTGAATTGAAACAGAACTAAGCAGATTTGCTGACCCCAGGAATGAAAACGAAAACTATTATCAACAGGACAAACCCTCACCCTAGCACACCTGTCTGAGATCTCTCAAAGACTATTTGCACATCCTTGCTCTCAGAATATGTCTGATTTTAACAGGAAAACTCTTTGGTTTTGCAGGAGTCAAAGATGTTTAGGGATTCTTAGTATTCAAATCCTGGAATTTTGCTACTCACATGCACGTTGTTGTCTTTTTATCTGCTGAAGGATATGGTGCTGAAGGACAAGAAGCTCCTTAAAGCTGCTTTATGTGCTATGGTAGACAAAGCTGAGAAGCAGCATTATCCACTGGAGGGCAGTGAAACGCTGGGGAATACTTCTGCCTAAATAAGCCCAGTAACTAGAAAGATCCCGAGTTGCCCAAGGCTGAAAGAAAACGGTAAAATGGGCATAACTGGCAGAGTTTTGTTAGCAGAGGAGGCCGCAGGAGTGACCTGAGTAGGAGGTCATGGACTGCCCTCCATTCACAGCTGGTTCCTGCTGGCTTGGCAACGGACACCACCAACCCACCACGTGCCAAAACTTGAACCAACGAGGCAAGCATAGAGCACCTCTGTGGAAACACGTTTAGCAAAGAGTGGCTGCCGGGAGGAGATGTGTGAGGATACACGTGATGGACGACACAGAGAAGAGGCAGGAGCAGATACACCCTGAGGGCCATGAAGAAATGGCCACGAAGAAGTGGCCATGAAGAAATGGCCACGAATGATGGCCACTGCAGGCCACGAAGAAATTCCTGTGAGAGCAGGGAGCAGTCTGGGGCAGCTGAAAAGGGTACAAAATATGGAGTGACAAGAAACCACTACAAAGGACGCCAGTCTCCTGTGCTGCCTTGTGCATCGCTGAAGGGGCTGAATTTAACACCCAGCAAAACCAAGTGGAAGAAGGTGTCTGGATTCAAGTGGAGCTCTCTTCCCATGGCACTTATTTTTTACCTTTTGCAGTACCTCTGAATCAGTAGTTAAAAAATATGCAGTTGATAATGTATAGGTATATGTAGTGGTTTAATACATTAAAAATCAGTGAAATCTCCCAACATGAGACATGGCAACTGAGCAGCCTAGAAAAGGCAAGCGCCCGTCTTTCTTAAGATTATGCTCTATTTAGGAGCCAGACTGACTGCAAATGTGTAATGTGTTGTAGAATGTGGATCTCTGAGCTAAGACTGGCTCTGGAATGGTTCCTAGCAAATTCAACCTTTTGAAGAAACAAGAGAGAACAAATGTTCAGGGCAGCAAGCTGCTTCATATCAAAAGGGTTTGCATGCCTCTCCTGCATATGGGTCTGGCTTTGCTCCTAAAGATAGTTTCAATACATTTTCATCTCCTTCCTCGAAGCCCAGGCTGCTCTGAACTTGCGGGAAGCCACGGTCCCACCAATGCACCCCACTGCACAGAGCCGGGAGCTGTAAGCACAAGGCCAGCCCCGCCGGGTACCACCACACCACAGAGCGGTGCGCAGGCTGCACACGGAACCACGCCCTCCTCAGACACTAGCGGGAAGACAAAGTGCTCCCGAGAGTTCGAGTCAGGTCGGGCTGTCAGGACCAGGAGCACACAAACCTCCGGCCCTCGCTGCCCAATCGAGCAGCCAAGCCGCCCGCACCCCTCGTACCACAAGCACCTCTACCGCCAAGTCCGTCATGGCCGACGCCAAGACTCCAGCGGCGCATGCGCCAGCCCTAGTGGGCTGCCGAGCGCGAAGGGCGGGCGGTGGAGACGCCATTTTAGCGCCAGGGGGCGCCCGCCGCCGCGCTGAGAGGAGTTAGCGGAGGAATCGGTGACGGGTTATGGCCTGGAGCTGTGAACATGCATAATGAAGTTCAAATAGCGCTTTTTAACAACACTTTGACACAAATTGTAGGAAAAAAAATAGTATCTGTATTTTACCTGCCAAAAATCTATGCCTTGCCTTAAAAGCATGTTGGTTTTAGCCCATCGTGTCTTACAGCACACATAGTGTTTACGTGGATGCATTAGTGATAATTAATCTTGGTAAGAAGTTGTGATGGTGTGTCGTGGTGGTGGTGTGTTATGCCAGAGATGTGTCTGCATGTCTGTGATAGATGTCTTTTTAAGATGGAAAACACTTTGACAAAGTACTTTTTGCTGAGGCCCTGGTAAATACCTCAGTGCCGAGGAGGCTGTTAGTGGTTCTCAGGATCAGAGACACAGACAGGTTTAGAGGTGTATCATTTTTATTGAAAAATCCCCATTTTCTCAAGAAATAAATTTCAGTTGCTCTGGTTAAGATGCATTCTGTCTTTTCTGCAGTCTCCTGAAAGGATGGTATCTAACAGATACCCTAACAGAAACACCATGGTGAATGTTACTTAGAACAAGCAGTTGTCCATATGAAACTATCAAACAGTTTGGAAGGCAATTACCCAGCTGCTTTTTAAGAGGGTTATTTTCTGAGCACAAGCCCTTTTCTGGGAAGTGCTAGGCACATACAGCTACCCTCAGCATTGCAGGTCAGTCAGCAGCTCTCTTTGAGCCAGACCTGAAGATAAAAGCTAGCTTACCTTGGTCAACGCTTATTAAGCCTCATTAGATTTATCAACCATTCAGGTTTTCCTATTTCATTCAAGTAGATGCATTTATGTCAAACATTTGTAGAGACATGTTTTGCTATATGTTTTTTTTTGCCTGCATCCAGTAGTCACAGATAGCCAAAGCCAGCTGGCAAGCTCAGCTACCTGGTCCTTTGATTTAAATCATTTTTCTCTCCAAGCACTGGTGATGATCCTGAAGTGTGACTAGCTCAAAGTTTGAGTTCAGAGGTATATGTAAAGTATATATTGTCAGTCACTCTGAATTTATACCAGGCTAACTCAAATCAAAATCTGGCTTGTGATTTCCAGTCCCAGGCAGGTCAAAATACAAGTAAATACACATTTGACTACAAATTTAGAAAGTTCTTTTTCTCAAGTATGCATTGTCCAAGATACTGTACTGTCCATAACTCCAGGAAGCACAACAATCTTTTCATAAAACAAAAGTAATCAGAGCTATTTAAAAAAGTTTTAACTCACTGTTAATGCAATGTCGGTATCAGGAGAGTACCCCTTAGCATGCTGAGAGTATTAAACGGCCATTGATTTGTAGATATCGATTATAGAATCAGAACGTGTCTTGGAAGTGGTCATTGTAACCTAAGGTATTGTGATGTGACTGCTGAAGTTGTGGCTGAACTCACTGTTGGTTTGATAGGGTGGGTAATGGTGGCGAGGGATTTAGTGGTATAAGTAGGCTGACTGGTAGTGGTGGATTAAGGGATACTGATGGGTCAAGTGGTTTTTGGGAGCAGAAGGTTCCTGAAAAATCTGACATGGCTCACAGTAGTGTCTCTACTTTTGTGATTCTTTATACTGACACAAAATGGTAGGAATCAAAAAGAGCCCTACTTGTACTCACACATTGGGTACATCCAAAATATGTCAGAAGTCTCTTTGGTGGCATTTCTTGATTAAGAAAGATTATTTTGTGACTTTTGTAAAGTGCAACATATCCAAATAACTCTTATTCCATTTATTCATGTAGTCATGTCCATAGATGTTTTAATGTTAACCTATTTTAAAATATTTTCTTCATGAAAAAGGAAACTAAATGAGGTGTAGGGGGAAAAACATGGACAAAACCATGAACTTGAGTCCGGCCCATGTGCATGTATTCGTTTAAGACTGCATCAAAGATCAGTAGTATAATCAATTTCATTATAGAAATGAAGACTGTTGTGCATGAACACTATGAACACTGCAAAGAATTTAGTTCACTAAAAGCATATGCAGCTATTTTTTTTTGGCAGGGAGAAAGGGATTTGTCTTGATCGCATTGTAGCAATTCTCTTTCTTTTACTAACTAGAAGCCCAATTTAATTCTAAAAGACTAGTTTAACAACCCTCATTTTCTAAAAATCTGTTTGCTGGTGTTAATCATGCCTTCTATTAGTTATGACCTGAGTCATGCAACAGCTGGTTCAGTATTTCACCCACAAAACAGCCTGCCCATAATTAATTGTGTTGCCCTGTTTAGTGTTTTACAATGTCATAACACTAACTTTGCCTGGTCAGTGAACGTGATGGAAGATCACGTCTCTTCAAACTGTTTTTCAAAAGTCAAGCTTTTGTGATCTGTGAAGGAGGAAGCTACGACCAGTGAAAACTACATCTCTTACTCTTTGAATATTGTTCTGGTGAATTTTATTTGCTAATATGTATCTTACACTTTACAAAATTTAAAGTTTCAAAGTATATTCTGATGAATTCTTGAGTATCAAAACTAATCTAGTAATCAAAAATGCTACACTATATCCCTTTTGCACCTATTGACTTGAAAAGAAATTGGCTTAATTTAAGGTGCATGGCTGAGTCCTCAAAAGTAATTTGCTAAGCTGAAAATAAGTTGCTAGTGAAACAGAAGAAAAGAACTAAGTGCAAAGAAACCCTACATATGAAGCTGCTTAGAATGGATACAAGTTACCTTCACACTCTTTTCCAGGCTTGATTATCCAGAGGCAAATATCACTGCTTTAGCATTCTTCCCAAATTCATCTCCAGGGTTAACCATCCATGTTTAATCATTGCTGATAATAAGATTTGTAAACTTTCAAAAATCCCTTAACTAGAACTCTATGAATAGGTTTGTGAATAAAGTGGACTGGGAGGATTTTATTTTATTTTATTTTATTTTATTTTATTTTATTTTATTTTATTTTATTTTATTTTATTTTTTTATTTTTAACCTAAAGAGTTGGAAAGAATTGATTGACTTTTTTTTTAGCATCTTGTGCTTCTGAAAATTTCACTATGCAAAGAGCAAGCTTGATATGCCACAGTGAAAGCAATAAAAAAGGACACAGAAGCTATTGAGTTGCCTTTAGTATCTGAATATTCTTGATATCACACTGATTTCTGCTGTGATATTAGTCAGAGCACACATCTATCCCAAAGTTTCTCAGATTGGCCATCCATACCCAATTTACATGAAGTAAATTAAATCCCTAAATTCTGCAGGCTGACATTTCCAGATATCCCCTGGTCATTCTACCAAGAAAATCCCAAGATTTCTCCTGTTATAGTGACTCCCAAATTACTTTCAAAGAGGGCCCCAAAGCAAGAAAACTGAAACAGTAATGGATGAAATCCAAACCAAAGTTTAAAAAGTAATTAACAAGAAAAATTACAATAGTAAAAGGGAGGAGTTATGAGAGTGGCTGTAGCTGCATAAGAAAAGCTTGAAACGGATGTGGAAAATAAACCAAAGCACTGTGAACACCAGAATAAGGAAATGTCAATAAATGAGTAGCTGGAAAGGGATATGAATTAATGGAGCCATGAATAAATGGCACTGCTTTCCTGGTGCTAAGAAACATACAATCAAAATTAATATCCTGCACCCTGCTTCATATACTTATTGGGGGTTTTATCCACATGACTTGAAGAAGAAAGAAATGAAGAAGACCTTCTCCTAAAGCCTCCCAATAACCTAGCCACAGTTTGAAAATTTACCTGAGGCAACAAAATGAGCAGTGTTTGAACTCCAATGTTCAGTCACTTTCTTTTTCAGGTTTTCCTCTGCTGTTTTATGTATTCTACTAATCCCAGTTATCTTGAGTAATTTCAGATGTTTTTCAGTAACACTAGATCCAGATCAAAAGCCACCAGTTATCAGAAATAGCGCTGGACTTCTGCAATTCTTTTGATGCAAGTTATTCTGTGGTCACATACATTGAACAAAACCATATGTGAAAAATGAAGACAAATCAC
>JAVHNF010071770.1:27248-43634 GCA_034783455.1 Micropsitta finschii
TTTTCAGCTTCACTAGGTTACAGTTAGACTACATAATATCCAGAGGTCCCTTCCAACCTTAACAATGACAAATCCTGGTCTGCCATTCAGATCAACTGCCCATGCAGCTCTCCAGGGCAATTTACATTGTACTTTGGGTGTAGACAGGATCTGGGAACATAACCTTTTGAGCTGTTGCTACCTCTCCCAGTTCAATACCCACTTCCCTGCTAGCTATGCTGCTGCACAGACACTGGCAAAACCAGTTGGCTAGCTGTCCTCCAAAGCCCAAGTGCCCAACAGAGCAGCTCTATACCCTGCAGCACAGAGACAGCAGTGCAGTAAATGCCAAGCTGAGGGAGCGGTTATGAGGCCAATCTTATACAGCTGGGAAAAGGCACACATCCCCTTGCAAAGCAGGAGCAGCGAGTTTCATGCAGAGATGCTTCCGAGTCTCAGCTGCCACTGCAGGATCCATCCCTGCAGCACACGGATGCTGGGTTTGAGTTGTGCAGGTGCTTTCCTGTGTCAGTGGCATTGGAGAGTACCCATTCTGATTCTGCACTGCCCAGCTCTCATCTGATCTGTGAGTTATGTAATCGCCAGAGGGAAAATAGGGTTTGTTTGTTTGCTTTTTGCTTTAATAGAAGTCATGTAATCACTTTAGGTTTAAGCTCCAGCCCAAATCGGACTATTTTTACATTGCAGGCTTGATCTCCCTGGAAAGAGGATGAGTCCTTTTGCTTGGCTTACAAAGAATGAGTTGTGATAACAGTGAGTGCTACAGGACCGCATGGAGAGCAGTGTTTCCCGTCTCATCCTGAGCCTTTGGGTGCACTCACTCATTGCTCACCCCTCAGCTCTCAGGTAAAGATCCCTGGGACCTGAATACTCTTTCACATTTGCTGTAATATTTTTGCACTTATAACATCCCACTGCCATCTCCCCAGAAGTAATTCCTTCTCTATTTCATCCCAAGTTTTGTTTTGTGTTCATCACATTGTGCAGCATTTCTGTCTCAAATCCATCAGCCCTTGATTTTATGATACTTCCCCTGACATTAAGCTGTCACTGGGCATGTTACCTACCACCTAAACATTGAGCTGGCAAGTTTCAACCAAGGGAACTGACAAAAAGACTTGCACACTAACAAATCATACCTTCCATTACATGGGTGTTACTTTGCACACAGACCAAGCCTTAATCATCTAGAATAGGCTTCCCCACTACACTTTGCCTGTTCTCATTTGCAGCACAGTCTGCCTTCTACCGAAGACAGTCCCCATTTTAGAAGTGCTTCCACCTTAGCCCACAGCCACCATAGAAACAAAAACTATGTATAGACCATCCTCAAGGTGCAGAGCGTTTTACAAACTGATTTATTGCCCCAGGCCCCATCAGAAGCTGGTTTTGCTCCTTGTCAAACGATTTGAATTTCACTCCATACTTCTCAGGCAGAAATGCCCATCATGCTGGCAATAGGATTAGAATGGCATGTGAGCCAGTCAGGGTGAAAATGTCCCCATTAATTTTTCATCTTTCCTCAGGCAACTCTGCCTATAGATCTACACAGGTATAGAGACAGCTCCATCAACTAAAACCATTACCTCATCTTCCTCCTGCATCCCTGGTGAACAGCCAGCAGAGCTGCTGGTCCAGCTGTGGAAGGCAGTGATTCTTCAGGAGTGGCTGTGCCCCTGCCATAGTGTAGGGCCTGGGGCACCCATCAAGCCCCAGGAAAGATCCTCATAAACTGAATTTCAGTCATTCTCCTTCCACTGCACCCCCAGTGCTGGCTGAAGACTGTTTCCCATGGGGAGTTTGTTGTCAGGTAGCCCTTTGTGCCAGCTACCACTGGGCAGCCATCACTTTGAATCAAAAGTGCTCACACAGCCTAGAGCATCCCTCTACTGCACACTCACTTTTCAGTGGGACCCACAGAGGTCAGACCATGCTAAGGAATCACGTCTCTGTGAATGGGCATCTCACCAGGAAACACCGAGATCCTCTGGTGCTGCACCCCAAAGCTCTTGCAGACAGCAGCAAGGGTGATCTGACTGGCTCACAGAGCTGCTTTGCTCCAACCTATACTCAGTTCCCTCTCCTCTGACATTGTGTCTCCCTTCAGCCCTCCCCAAAAAGGCACTGAAAGAGACATCAAAAGCAGTCATCCCTGTAGCCGCCCTTCCTTAACAGCCTTGATGGAGCCTGGCCTCCCACTAGCTCTGCTCCCATATTTACTGAGCCTGAATGGGCAAAATCCTACAGCAAAACAAGGAGACCTTCATGGGGAAAAAAACAAAATGCTCCCCAAGGCGAGTTGTCAGCAGGTTGTTCTCTCTGCCAAGCACAGGCTGGGAAAGCAGCCTCTCCCATAGGAGATCCATTCTGTTAGAGACCCAGGCTTTCAGGCCAGATGTAAAGCTAAGGACCAGACCACTTATAGCCATTAGAGATGCTGTGGTCCTTTTGATTCTGTAGTTGATAAGATTAAAAGTGATAAGCTCAGTGTCATGGCTAAATTCCAGCTCAGGTGATTACATGCTCCCTACCTTAATCCCCCCTACCCCTCCACAGGTCTGGCTAGATGGCATAATAGCAAGCCAATACCAGCTCAATAACTCACATTAATTTTACAGAGAAGGCAAAGCAAAACCAGCAAGCCAAGCTCAGGGAAGACTCTGTTCAGAGGTATTTAAAGC
This sequence comes from Micropsitta finschii, assembly GCA_034783455.1. Taxonomy (NCBI): domain Eukaryota; kingdom Metazoa; phylum Chordata; class Aves; order Psittaciformes; family Psittacidae; genus Micropsitta; species Micropsitta finschii. The sequence continues at coordinate 29,930 of JAVHNF010071770.1, forward strand.
CAAAGAGACTCTGGCAAATGCAGATAAGCAAAAAAGTGTTTTAACTGTCTAGCAGGCAGAATGATCTCTTTAAAAGCTGATGAGAAACTTAGAGATTTGTATGCATTTGATTGCACGTTTGATCATACGTACTATTGCTATAGACCCATTCGTAAAATATTGCTAAGGATGCAGCCTTACAATACATACTTGATGTGAGGACCATTAACAATGAGAACTACGTAAGTACCAAACTCGACCAGATGGCAGAAGTATTTCTGCATTTTCTTGTCATACATTTACCAATGGCTCTGCACCATCATCAGAACAGCTTTGTCCTCCAGCTCTAGAGCCATAATTGCATTTTATTGTTGTATTTCATCGCAATTGAGTGCTAAGCGCAGCTCTTAAAATGGCTGCTTTTGTTCCACGTAGGACCCTTCCCTCTCTGTGCTGCCTGTTGGGACAATATGTTTATTTTCTCTAATGTTTGTTTAACCTTCTTTATCCCATCTATTTTCCTTGCCATACATTTTTAATTAGGTGTACTCCATTCATTGCTTGCTAACGCATTCATTTAGGAAGCCTGGTGCTCACTATTGCTGCAAATCTCTGTTGTATGCTTAAAAGGTCAAGTCTGTTTCTTGCAATAACCTTTGTCTGGCCATGTTGTCAGTCATATATCACAGATGAGATGGACCCTAATGAGACCACTTGTATTCAAAATGTATTAAAATACTTTTCCTTTGGTGATAAAGATTCATAAACAGCAACAGAGGGGTAACAGCATCACACCAGTACAGCAATGATTTTTTACTTTCAGAGAGAATAGAACTTTTGCAAGGGACATTCTTCCTTCTAACTCATTGTACACTTGAAATCTATGGAGATTTTGGTCAACACATTGCTTTTCTCTTTGCACTGGCACCCACTGTCAAGCCCCTGAGCCTCCAAGTCTACGATGAGCAGAAAGCTCATTCTATCTCTGTGCATTTATCTGAAATTTCTCAGGTAACTGGGAAGCACTGGAGCCACCTCATTCAGTGCTCCACCAGACACACTAACTTCCCATTTGTTTTTCCCAAGCTCATACCTAGAATGAGGTGCAGAAGAGAAAGCAACAGTAGTGAGAAATGAGCATTCCTCCTCCAGCCCTGTGACTGGGACAGAGGACCACAATGCGTCTGGGATGCTTCAGAGATAGCTTCAGCACTGCAAAACAAGGCAAGGTACCAAGTTTGTGTAGTCAATTGGAAAGCATTTGGGGATACAGACTGCAGCAGCAGTTTTTTCCCCTTCTCCAGGATGATAACAAGCAGCCCTGTGTATGTGCCTCCACATACAAGGAAGGCAGCACTTCTGAGCTAAGGAGACCATGCTCAGGCATGGAGAGGTGACCTGCCTTCATCCATGTCAGTGGCACAGCTAGAGTCAGGATTTGAGCTGGGAACAGGAATCAAAACCGGACTGATTCATGCTTTGCTGGCATCCCAGGTTTGCCCATGCCTTGCCACCACTTCCTTCACATCAGTCTCAGTGACTGTGGAGCTATGTAAAGAGTCAGCTCTGGGGTGCAACTGCAAATGCACTCCAGAAAAGGACAAAAAGAGACAAAAGGACACAGGAGGCGGTGGGAGGTCAAAGGTGGGCAGGCAGAGGGCTGCAGCAGAGTCTCAACACAGCTTACACCAACCAGAGCCATGCCTTGAGCACCCTTAACTCTCAAGCTCATGCATTTGTCACCTCTTCAGGTATACAGCAGTTGGACACCTATTGCAAGCCAAGTAACTGGACCACTTCCAAGATAAGCCAGGCTCTCCTCAGCACTGCTGTAATTAATTTACCAGCCTTCCCCTTTCCCCTCCTTGCGCCAGGTCAGCAAATTCACTGTAATGCCAGTTACTAAAACTGTTTCTCGCTCTCTGACAGTTTATCAATTTTATTGGCATGAATATGTCTTCCCCAGACAGCCCTCTGAAGTAAATGCATGTAGAACAAACAGCTGAAAGAGTGCAGGACAGACAGAGCAAAAAGCTTATGTGATACATGGGGCAGGAGGCCCGGAGAATGATGCTGAGAAGGCAGCATGCCTGAGCAGAGAGACATCATTCTTACCCAAAGAAGCTATGGGACTGCTCCTTTGTGCTGCTTATGCTCACAGCCATGCAGAAGTTCACAGGACGCAGGGCAAGCCATGCAACAGGGACTGGCTTCCACAATGCCTTTCAAAGCACTTGCTTCTTGCAATAAGACACTGCTGTTTTCTGGGATGCTGTGGGAAGCCTACTGTGAAACATGACAAAATAAGATGCATCCAGGCTGCCTGCGAGTTATCAGGTACAAGAAAAACTCCTGCATGATAGAAAACAAGTGGCTAAAATAGAGATATCAGCTCTCCAGCTGTGTAAGCAAGGATCCTCACTGTGAAGGCACGTGTATACCATCCTTCTCTGCTTTCAGAATGCTCCTCAGACTTCATTGCCATCTCAAAGCTAATTATATTTACCCTCCAGGTATTGTCTGCATTGTGTTTTAATAATCTGCCCACCTGTTATTATTTTCTCTCCCAAATCTGTCACTCTTCGGCAGTGCTGTAATTTAACTCCAGCTGAAGGCTGCTTGGGTTTGGATGACAACAGCTTTTCTATTAGTGTCTGCCAGAGACAAAGCTGAAGCTCATCAAATGATAAACAATCATAACTGCCTTTTGCTCTGAGATTTATTTAGATTGGGATGCAGAAGGAGGGAAAAGCTGAAAAGCATTTGATTGTCACAGCCCCAATATGGGCAAATGTTGGTCTGCTATCATGACATGACCTACCAGGCAGGGATGCCTATTAGCCTTAGAGTTTTTCTAGTGCCAGTTGTGGCACCACCACACATGTGGTGTGCTATTTCCCCCCCATCTCCCCTCTTCCATTTCAGGGGAAGGTGAAAAATCAAGATCAGATGCTGTTTCTCCGGTTGTATGGTAAAAGGGGAAAGAGCGAAATGGTCACCACATGGTCTATGGTGTCCAGGTACTAAATCAGGGGGCAACATCCTGCCCTGTCATACAAAAGTTAATCTGATCCTTGTGAAAATACAGCACACACACCACTCCACCATTGAACGTAAACATACATGGGAGGAAGGAAAAGTTCTTCCTGGATTTTGTGGGTGCCCAGCAGTAGCCCCAGAAGCAAAATTACCTCTAAAACAGGGTGACTCCAGAAAGCCAAGGTCCTGATACCCTGAAAACACACATTCAAGTAGCTCTTTTCTGTGCTTGCTTCCTGTTTCCCTTTGCCAGCATCTCTTTCAGCTGCGCAACATGACATTTTACATACCAAGCAATACCAGTCAAGATCTGTAGCATCTCCTCCCCAAGAGGAAAGAGGGGGGGGATTGTGGGGGGTGGAATTAAGTATCATTGCACTGAAGTCATTCTGCTCTGGCCTGGGGGTATATTATGATGAAGCTTCACTCTCTGGTACACTTCCAGACGTTTCCATTTCCTCCCTGTCACTTCCTCTTGGGTACGTTTGCCTGCACTGTTTGCACAGCTGTCAAGTACACTGGGGGTGCCACAGACTGACAGCAGCTCACACAAGTACACCATCCAGCAGCACAACCCTTCCACCTGGCTCCCCAGCCCTGCCACCTCCTTTACAACGGTGCGACACCAGCCTGTTCCATACATCTGAAGCTGCCTGCAAGGAGTTGTTTGTTGACCTGGCAGGGAAAGAAAAGCAGGACCACCTATGGGCAAGGGTTTGTTCCCAGGTACAGAGCCAGTCCAGGGTTGCACCTTTGCTGGCACGCACACATCCACACCAGTGGCCTGACTAGCATCATCAAAGGCAGAAGCCAATGGCTCCCTGAGTTCACATGGGCTTGGACACAGAGAGGGAGGACTACTCTTGCTCTGCACTGTCTGTCAGCCAACAAGCTGCTGTCTCACACTGTCCCACAAGAACATGTGGGTTTGGGATGACTTCAAAGAAAGGTCTCAACCTTTGCCTGGACAAGAACTTTAGACTTCTGTGGGGTGCTAAGATTCTTTGCTCTTTAGACAACCATCTGCTTTCTCTCATAGAGACACAATGTCCAGCAAGCTGCTTTTCTCTAGACCTTGTCAGACAAGGAAAGGAAGACCCAGTAATGAGACCCACCCAAATTTTATCCAGGCCAGTTGACTGAGAGGTTCATTAAGCATTGCTGGAACCAGGACTACCAGCTCGATTGCATGTCCTGAAGCAAGCTAAGGCCACACTGCACTAGAAATGGTCCATAAGGCTGAGAGATGGAGCCTCCCAGCCCAACAGGCCAGCTGCAAGTCAGTAAGCTTTACACTGTCTAGCCAGTATGTGCTGGCTGTGAAATAGCTGATACAGCTCTACTTGAAAGATGTCTCCAGTTCCTCAAGACACCAGATCTCAAAACTTGGATGTCTGTGTCAGCGTCATGCGACAGACACTGATATTCTGCATTCTGTCTTAGACTGCAGTTATTCAGACTTGCCTGCCTATGGGAAAGAAGCGAAGGATCAGCCCTGCAGTTGCCATTGGTTTCATTGTTCGTTTCTATGGTCAGTATCTGTTTGCAGCAGGATTTTCTTCTCTAGAGGTGTCTGGATATTTTCCAGGATGAAAGCTTCTATTTCATAGCTGGTGCTGTTCCCTCCCTGGAAAGAAAAGGATGAACGACTGCTGGTGATCTCTGAGGTGACAGCAGCTGTCAGAGCCTAGCAGAAAAGGTGAACATAGCAGCTGAAAGAAACTTGCTATTATGATGTCAGGCAAAACGTCTATGTGAATGCTGAAACATCCCAGTGCAGCTTGACTGCTCTCCTGTCAGTCTTGTTAGGAGCTCTGTTTATTACGGTTTGTTATTGCTAGGCTGAATTCATTTTGGGGCCTCTTAATTACAACACAGTCTGCTTCAGAAATAAAACCTGCAGCGGTGTCTGCAAGCACTCACAGAGAAGAGGATTGTACCAGGGAAGCTAAAAAAAGATGTTAGAGGCAGACCTTCAGCTGTAAAGGTCTCCAGTTTATGGCCAAGCAGGTTACTGCAGGGGCATTCCAGCCAAGTCACTCTGTGTTAGGAAGACAAAGACAAGGAGCAGCCGCCCCAGGTAAGAACCATGGTGGAGCACAGGCACCACATCACAGCATTTGCCATGCTAATACCTGGTGCCACGACCTCTGGATAGCTGGTGTGCAAAACAGGGACATGTTTAGGGGGGCATCATGCAGGTCTGGAGGAAAAGGTAGAAAGGAGAAGGAGAGCAGATGAGGTACAAGGCAAGGAATTTCGTGCATTACAGATAGGTTCCCACAGGCAGCTGTAAACTTGGTAAATGCATTATGTTCTGGAGATTAATGAGGTGAGATGCTTGCAGTGGGACCCTGTTCTAGGCAATGCCTTCTGCCAGCAAAAACTCTGCAAACTCTATGGAAAACATACAGGCAGCTGCAGGGGGATGTGTAAGCATATGGACACAGGGAACAGCTCCCAGCAGTGTACAGGCAGGCTTCATACTGGGAAGGGTGGTGGGGTGTATTTTTAATGAGTAAGAAGGCTGCAGCACAGCCATTACTAGAAGCACTTAAGTAGATATGCATAGACCTGCACATGGCAGGAGGTTGGAACTGGATGATCTTAAGGTCCTTTCCAACCATTCTGTGTCTGTCAGGAGAGTGATGCCACCTTTCCTGCCTGGGCACAACTGTGGGACAATAAAGGACCAGCATCTTAGGTGGTCATCAGTCTGCTCCAGCCATGGTCCTTCTGAACACCGCCAACAACACAGACTGGGTGTAAAAACCCCTCATAAGAAAACTCTGATCCCTCCTGCCCAAGGTAAGGGAGAACCTCCCCACACTGCAGCTGAGGCTCTGCTGTCCAAAAACACAGGTCTGCGATTTTTGAGCTTTATTTAAAAGCAGAGTGCAAGCCCAGCAGCATGATGGGCACCCCAGTTCAGCAGTGCAAACCAAGCAGCACCTGCAACATCAACATGGGAACACTCTGAGGCTTTTCTATCTTCATGCAACTCCATACCACCCGTGCTCCCCCTATTTGACCAAGGACAATTGCTCTCTGCAAAGTCCAGGGATAAAAGTGCTGCCTCCAATCTCTACCAAATCCTTCCCAGACCTTATCAAAGATACATGAGGACTGACACCCTAGTGCAGTTTGACAGCAGGCAGATTTAACAGTGACAGCGTGGGGTAAAGCGTTACTGCAAAGTGTCACATTTGCAACACCTCCCCACTGAAAATCACAAGAAGTCCTGGTGCTGTTTGCTTCTTCATATAAAAAGTGTGGAGTAGGGGACAAAATGTTTGCGTGGTTTCAGACAGCCCAGTCCTGGCTGGGCCAAATCATTTACTCCAGCATTTTCCTGTCTGTGTAGATGTGCCCCAAACAGTGATGTTCTTATCATTGTCACTCATCAGCCAGACCAAAAAAAAGTCTATTAGGAGCTTCTCTCAATATTCCACCTACATTTCTCTCCCTCAGCTTTATCACATCACTCCTACTTGCATACCCCTTGCTATCCTTCTGAGCAGCACCTCTCCCTGAAGTTCACACCCTTCAAATTACATGAAGACAGTTGTGTTACCTTCTTAATCACCAATTATACGTTATAAATGCATTTAGTTGCTTTAATCTTTCCTCATACCTTAGCTCCCCTCCAGCACAGTCATCATTATTGTTACTCTTTGTACTCCTTCTGACATGACAACAAGATGTAAGCAGTGAGGTTTGGGTGGGATCTGACCAAAGCTGCATGCTAATTTCATCGTTAGCCAGATTAGGTGGCTCTGGCAGGATGCTGGTGTTTGCTCATTCACACATCTCACTGCTCATAGCGCTGCTGTCCTCCAGCCGGCTGCAGTTCCCTTCTCCCGCTATCGTTTGTTGGGTTTATTTAACCAAGGGATTAAAAGCTTTCAGGACAGTAATTACAATGATCGCTTGAGTGCCATCTCTGGAGCCTGACAGCACACCAGACATCCTCCAGTGCTGCATGGCATGTCCTCTGGCATGAGAAATACCCACAGGGATGGGTCAGAGTGTTCGCACACAGCCTCTGCAAGCGATCTCAATCTATGGCAAACAGCCCAAGGCTAGAATGCTGTGGCCACAGGCATATGCAGGAACTTGGTGCCATCTGAAACACAGGGCACTGCCTTGCCATGGCCAGTCCTGCTAGGGAAGACTGCCTGTGCACATGTTCAGTAGCTCTATCCGCAAACACAGACTGAATCTAGGGCAGGAAAAGAAGCTAGGGATGCTCTGAAGTGGCAACTGCAACCTTTAACTGTCAAGGAAAAAGAGGCAGCATAAAAGCCACCCACACATGACTGTAGAGTCACTCGAGCGTATTGGAGCCAGAATGAAAAGAGTATCTGGTGATACATAACCACAGTATTGAATGATAGCCCAAGACTGAAGCACTTGTTCCCAGAGCACAGGCTGGGAAGTGTCCTACAGGTAGACCTACACTGCACTTTGCCCACTGGGCAGAAACACAGGGATGTCATATATCTCCAATTTGTTAGCTTTCTGCATATGTTCCAGGAGCAAATCTCCATAAAACAGAGCTAATGAGTCTTGCCTGGTTTGAGACGTGGAGCTGAAAAGCCCTTCACATAAGGAACAGGCAGTATTAATAATACATTAGACTTCTCTGCAACACCGTTCTCATAGCTGGGAACATACATGACCCTGTGCAAGCTTCATCATCTCCCATTTCTGCGCCTTGGGGCTTCAGGGTAATTTCAAACTTGGGAAGCCCTCCCCTCCACTTGCTCCAGTTTCTGTTATTCCTAGAGAGCCGTCCAAATTTCACATCACCTGAGCAGAAGATAAGTAAAAATTGCCTCAGCCACAGAGGAGAAATCTAGGTTAATTATGTTGATAACTTAACCCCCGGGCTAATCTCTAGTCCATTAAGGTAAGCAGATGGTCAGCTCACTGCAGGGAAGAGGAAAAGAGGACGGAGTAGCAGCTCCCATTCACAACATGCAGGACCAGACACATCCCCGAGAGGGTGGGCATTCCCAACCTGCTCCCTTCCCCCATGGACAGGTTTCTTTGCATCCATGTCTGGCAAGGTAATCTGGAAATGGAAGCATATATCCAACAGGAAACAAGCAAAAGTCCACACAAGGAGGGTTTTTTTGTAATTCAAGTGATCAGTGAACTAGGATAGACTGAAAGCAGGGAGGGATAGGGACTGGGAGGCACATGCGGATGGGTCTTGCAGGCTGGCATACCTGAAATGGAGTGGTTAGACAATATATCCATGTAAAATAAAGTTCGGACACAGTATGTCATTGCATGAACAGAGAAGCATTGCAAAGTAGTCTCCTGACCAAAGCAGACGCTGAAAGTACCCCCCAGAGCACTACTATGGACTATGTCCCTCCCAGGGCAGCAGAGACCCTGTGGTCAGTGCACAGGTCTAGGAATAGGTATCCCAACTCCTGTCTCCAATTCTTTCAATGACAAATACATTAAACAGGAGCAAAGCATTTTGAGAGTTTGTCCATCAGTGAAGAATTCCTCTACTCCTTGCAGGAGGATTTTGTAAAGCTTAAATGCCTGTAAAGTGCTTTTTGGCCCTCAGATAAAAAGGAACAGTGACAACGGCACATCTCTGTTTGCAGTCACGCCATTTCTTCAGTAGAGAGACAAGGATGCCAAAAACTGCTCTGCCTGCCTAATTGCTCCCTGGCTTCCACTGAAATCACACAAAAGTCTTCATTTGCTCTCCTCTGTAGAAACAGCAAGTCCCAGGAGGAGAATAGATGTTGTACAACCAGGTTTATGTGCAAACAGCTGCAGGTATAGAAGGGAATCTCCAAATCACCCATTTTGGGCATCACTTATCAGGGCAAAACTGCCTCATCCCAACTTCATCCTCCAACCACTGAAGTAAGTGACTTCTCAAATGCTAGCCCTCTACAGACTACCTACTAGGACACCAAAGGTCTCCACAGCTTGGGAATAGCCAAGCTTGCAGGGAAACAGAAACTGGGAGCTTCAGACTGTTATTTTTAAAGGTACAATTTAAGGCTAATGTTCATAATGCAAAGTTGCATCGTGGCATGTGAGATCCCTGTGTGAACTCATCACAGGATCAAACCACAACGTAACTGCTGAGTGGACAGACTAGCATGCAACATGCACATTAATTATGTCTGAAGGAGATGAGACCAGCTGGTGCATGTTAGAGCCATTAGGAGACAGCCTAAGCAGCCTTCCCTTAAACATGCACTTGGAGGTGAGCTGTACTTTGGGAAAAGCAGGGGTTGGAATAAGATGGCATCAGTAGAGCTATGGGTACATTTACACAGTGTATTGCAGGCTGAAGCAAACCCTGACCATCCTGTGAGCAGATAAAGCTGCATAGCTGTGGTTAGCATGCTGAGACTCAAGATGCATCAGCTTATACTGAGTGTTGCACTGAAGCAGTTTCATGGCTTTCAGACCAGCACTGGCTTGCATCTACCAGCTCAAATGGAAGGGCAAGGGAACCTACTACAATGTCATGCAGGCATTGCCCACATCACCTCCCTGTGAGCCTGCAAGTTCTCTGCTCCTCATCTTTCCTTTTCTCCCCCCTCTAAGTCCTCTTTCTGCAGTGCAGGTTCTTTGGGAGGCAGGGACTGATGACACTGAGCACTAATGTGCATACACACAGAGGGATGGCTCAAAAGAAACCACTGCTTCCCTGAGGAAACTACACATGGCTGCTCCAAGCAGTCGTCATTTTCCTGCTGCATCTTACAGGAGCAGCAAAGGAAGCACAGCTTCCATCAGAAAAATGGCTGTTAGCAAAGAAAGATCCCTTCTCACTAATGAGATCTGCTGCCTCTCTATGTGCACCCGCATGCCCAGCTCTGCTCACTCAGATATATTTCAGTGGCTCCTTATTCCTGCAGGTACTGCATAACCAACTGAGCTGTTCCCTCTTGTGGTTCAAGTTTCAGTATCAATAAAACATTCTTTGATAATAGCTATAACAGCAGCACAAGACCCTTAACAGTATACTGCTGTCTCATGCTGGCATGAGGAACCACGCATCTCCCCAGGTCCTCCAACCTAAATGGCTCATCACCTCCTTCCCCACCATCCCATGCCAGCTTCTTCATGCTGTGCCCCTTGTCATGACAGCACTTCTGTAAGCAGATAAGTGTCAGAACCTTAGTGTCACTGACAGACACTTGAGCCACAGGTCCCTAAATCCTATTCCAGACACAACTGGGAAACATCAAGGAAGGAAAAGCCTGCAGCACTCACCCTGCTAGAAGTGGCATTACCAGCAACAGGGTGAGAGCAGGAAATATGCCTTGTTGCATCTCAGAGCCCTGTATGAATTGGTGCACAAAAGCACTAGTCCTGCTCCAATGGCTGGGTGACATTGGCAACACAGTGCACCAACCAACTCTGCACTGAGCCTTGTCACCCTGCTTTGTGTCCCCTGCAGAAACACTGACATCAGTGCTGGAAAAAGGAAGGAGATGTTTTAAGTAGCAAGGAGACATCTGGCAATGGTAGAACATGTCAACAAGGCAGGTGGCAACCCTGTAGGACCCTGAGGAAGAGCAGAAAGACATCACACCTCATCAAGGCTTTCCTTGCCCGAGTCACTTGAAGGAGGAACCCTGCTTCGGATTCAGTCCAGTCTTTCTCAGTGATAATTTCTAATCCATCAGATGAAGGATTACAGAAAGTTAGAGGAGACAGATGGTGCTGCAAAGACAGAAGTCTTATTGCTTGGCTGCAGCCTGTACTTCCTGAGGTTACAGACGGGATTTCGGAAAGCTTCATCCTCCACATAAATGGCCCACAGACAGCCTCATACCATTGAGATGCTGGCTCAGTGTGGGGAACAGCAGAGCCTGCTGGCAGGAAGGTTTGCAGTTGGGCTGCAAGGAAGAAGGATCCCTCTTCTGCACAGCCTCAGGGCTTTTGATTTGCATTCAGATAGGGAATAAGGATATGTTATATCCATCCAGCACTTTGCAATGGCACAAGCACAACCCCCATTGCTTCCTTGTACCACAAAGCCCCTGTCATTCTTCCCAGTTTTACCTGCTGGAAAATGAGACACCCAAATGGTGGCAGAGACTGGGACAAAGGGATAGGAGCTGCTCCCTGCAGTCTGCTCTGCTCTCATCCAGGAGCACCCAAACCCACCTCATTCTACCCTACCCTTGCCTTCAGCCCAGCCAGGGCACCGCAGTCACACAGTGATGTGCCAGAAAGGCTGCAAGAGAAGGATGCTTCAGCCTTTGGATTTCTGTTTTAATGAGTTTGCAAAAATCTGCAGTGAAAATTCAGGCATGAATGAGGTTTTTTTTGCATCTACTTTTTTAATTTGAAGAAAAATTAGAAATATCAGGTCTCAGCTTCCTCATTTTTGCCAAAGACATCTCCAATGAACCAATGAAAGTCACATCACAAACAGAACCGAAGGCTGATCCAAGAAACTGGAAGAACCATTGAAAACTCACCCTCTGCTTTATGTTAACACATATTTAAACCAGTTACCTAACAAATCATAGAATAGTTAGGATTGGAAAGGACCTTAAGATCATCTAGTTCCAGCCCCCCTGAAAACCAGTGCAATTTTCAGACAAGGATGAAGAAACTTCACCATACACCTTCCTGATCTTTCCAGAAGCCCTCCAGGAAAACCTGGGAGACGCCTTCATGATATTTCCCATGAGAACAAGTACAGAATAATAACCAAATCATAGATCCAGGGTATTTCAGACGCCCGCAGATAACTGCACAGTCATCAGCTGCACTGCAGTAACCTCCAGCAATGGATCAGTGAAACACACTGACAAAAGTTCTGACAAAAGAAACATCTCTGCTTCTAGTAGTGGTACAGTTCTTCCTTTTATGGGACACCTTTAAAAGAAGGCAAAGCGAACAAACCTGAGCCACAGCACTTGGTTCTGCTCTTGGCCGCACGAACCTCAGCAAAGCCTCTCCCTTTCCCATGCCCTAGTCTCTCCTGCCACCAAACAAGGATCTCTGGGACATTTCCAAAGCCTACAGATGAAAACGTCTGCTGGCAAGTCCAGGATGAATAAGCATCACCCCCTGATTTCACACTGGCACAGCCAGGACACAGGTTGCCCTTCCTGCCCACCCCATCACATCCAGACAGGGGTGGCAGAGGCTTCTTGAACAGTCCCAGGCAGTTGCAAGCTGACCATGAACCCGTGATCTCAGTTAATGAATAAAACCCAGGAAAGCCCACACTGTGCTTTCTGCCCCCCCCCCTTTCAGAATAAGCCACCTAAAGCTCAGTAGACCAAAATCCCAGTGGTGAATCTAAGCATGGTCCGAGGGCAGGCAGCTCTTTTTACCTCTGTCTTCTGCTTCAGTGGAATGCGCTGTGGGCGCTATTTACAGCAGAGGCATTGTTGCACACCAGTTACTCTTTCTCTGGGAGCTGTGGAGGCTGCAGGAATAATGAGATAATTATCCCCTTTATTCCCAGCAGTGGTGGGAATGAGACCGCCTTTGTCCCATGCTCCGGACTGCACCAGCTCAGGCGTTTTGTTTTACCTTTGTGGAGGCTCCCGGGACATTTCAGCTGAGGCAGCGCTTGGTTGCACATGAGGGGGCACAAAGACTACAATAGACACAGCAGAAATCCTCCCACTGTGTGTCCCTGTTCCCCTCAAAACACAGGCTGTGCCCTACTTGGGTCAGGAAATGCAGACAGCAGATGGGAGGGAATTAAACTCAGATTGAGGAGGGACTCAGGCCCCCTAGAACTGGGACTTATTCCTGGCAATGCACAGCTGAAAAGCACTTAGATTATCAGCGGTCCTTGTTAATTCACCAGAGGGTATTATCCAAGCTTGTTACAAGATTGATGTTCACCGTGGTACAATCATAGTTACCCCTCAGCACTTGGCCTGGATAGGGATGCAAAAATCTAATAGCCAGAGGTTGCTTTTCTTCCTCTCTTGATCATTTTTCTGATCCCTTGACCTGAGCATAATAACCAGATTAGAAGGTTTTTGGGTTGGTTTGGGTTTTTCTTGGCTTATTAGTCTCCTTAAAATAAATTCACACTTCTGTGGGCCAATTGTCATCACTGCCAGGATCATTAGAGTCAATAAAAACCTGTATGAGCTGCTGTGGCATAAAACCGGCACCATGGAGAAGCAGAGACTCCAGCAGAAGGCGTGCACCAACAGAGCCGACACCTTCCCAATGGCCCAACACACGCAATGGCTCCACACGCAGTCAAGAGACTGCTGGAAAGCAAGAGAAAGGTACTGCAGACACCAAGCCTGATGGCAAAACCAGAGCAGAAAGTCATTAATGCAAAGTTACGTGCTGCACTGCTCTGCCTGCGGGTGGGCTAGATGGGCCCTTCCATCCTAATCCTTTTCACCACCCTGTATTTCAGGGAAGATGCAGGACTGCAGGCTTCATAGACTGCAAAAACCATCCCTAGGTAACACCTTTCACCAATATTCTTATTTCAGCAATCACGATGGGTTGCTGCTCTCCTATAGCAGCCCGGCAGCCCTCACAGCTACAAGGTTATGTGCAAATGATCACCATCTTTTTCTCCTTCTCCATCACCATGTGTTGCTTAAACCATGACACCATGTCTTCTGGCGTTCACTAGAGGAGCACCTGTGGCTCAATGACTGCGTGGGGATGCACACAATGGAGCTGGTCATTG
>JAVHNF010071775.1:0-16375 GCA_034783455.1 Micropsitta finschii
AGGGCTGGTGCCGCTCCTCCTGGCTCCGCCCCCTGTGAGTCAGCTGATCGCGTCAGCTGAGCTGCCGGCTCCTGGGCGAGTCCTGCCGAGGACTTGAGGCTCCCTCGGTGGCTCTGGATGCTCTGAGTTGAGGCTCCTGGACGCTGAGCTTCGTCCAGCTCCGGTGTCGAAGGCGTCCTCTCTCGAGCTGCTCACCTCAGCAATTCAATGATGCAGAAACTATTGTTTTATTCCTTTTTATTCACAATGAAAAAAAAATAACAAAACCCAAACCCAACGTATTAAACCACCAAAAAGGTAAAAAGAAAAGTCAATGGAACAAAAGAAGTTGCAGTTTCGATGTTATTTCAGTTGATGGGGTGTTGGTAACACTGCTTTGAAAGACCCTCTCCTACAACTTCTCCAGCCACTCCAGCCATCACTGACCCCCCGTTTAATACCCCATTTAAGTCCAGCTGTACTCAGCAGAGTTCTGTAAGCAGCCAGGGCTTAGGGACAGAAATCTGTGGGCTAGAGGCAGGAGAGAGAGCAGGGAAGAATGGACTCCTTCAGCTCCTTGCTGCCAAAGCTCCTGCGTCGTAAAGCTACATCCAAGTGCTGCTGGTATTTCCTCAGCCACCAGCTGCTTTTACCTCATAAAGGGGCTTGATTGCTTTGTTCATTGAGCCTGACCGATTGCTTGGCACAACCATTATTTTTAACAAGGATTGTTATTTTCTTTGGAGCTAGGACATCCCTGTTGGCAGACGCAAACACCTTTCAGCCTAACTGTATCCTGCTAACGTGTAGCTTTAGTGTGGTCTATGTACAGATGGGCACAGTCTCTTCCTCAAAAGTGTGTGCAACCACATAATTAACAATATTAAAATCTATGAGCTGCTCACACCCTAATTCATGATGGTGGTTATGAGTACAGGGCAGTGCAAACATATGCATGGCTCCTTCAATCTCATGGGTGTTACACAAATGCTGAAGTTCCATGTATGCTCTGGTATAATGCACATTCAGAAACACTGCAGAGGTCAAACTCCAGGGCAGGTGAGTTCACAAAGATCTCAGAACTAAGATGTGCATCATAAAGCAGTGCTTCTTGAGCATTTCAAACCTTTCTCACTACTATATCAGGGCCAAGTCAAAAATAGCCAGGGAGACAGAAGGACTGAATATACAGCCCAGTAGTTAGGGTATTTATTACAATACAGTTTAAGTGAAGACAAGAGCAGAGAGTGCTTGACTCTGTCTCAGCTAGGCAGCAGAGCCCAGTGATTCAGGCAATTGCCTAGAGAGCAGGGATTTGCACCACCATGCTCTTGTGAGTGCTGTAGTTCATGGGCTATTGATTATTCTGCAGACTTTGTCCTTACTATAAAGTTTTCCTTTTGACAGATTGTTTTTCGCTTTAGGATGAAAACCTCTCTCAAAAAATCCCAACCACCTTTTTCACTAAGACAATCAGCAACTCAAATCAAAAGAACTGCAATAACCCCAAACCTTAGGGCTGAATTGCCTGAATTATACATTACACTTGATAGAGCAATCAGAATTGCTTTGATTTGTGTTATGAATAGATAAGATCTGTGTGAAGGACTTAAAAAAATCAGTCTGTGTCTATGCTTTTTTTTGTTTGTTTGTTTTTTGTTTTTTTTAATTGACATTACCTTGACATGTTCATGTAAAGTATCATATTCTCTCCCTGGCATGGCTGAACTCTATGCTGCTCACAGTTTTATCACTGCAATGGCAAATATCCCTCTGTGTTTAGAGGAATAAAAGGAGATAAAAAATTATCAGCAAAGAAAAAAATGGATTTGGAGTACTGGTTTTGGTTTAGGCTTCCTCAACAGACTTTTATCTTCAAGCTGAAGTTCCTGCTCTTGATACAAAAATAAAAATCTATTAGAATACAAAATATTTATCTTGGCCTTTCAAATTAAATTGAAATTTTCAGTTATTAAATATATTCCTTTATTTAGAAACAGCTTCATGATTTGACTACAGAATAATATGAGAATATCTCTGTTCAAGAGGGAGAATAAGATTAAAACCCTTTAGGAGCGGATGGTATGTTCAAGGTGACAATGCATCATGACTTTATACCAAACAGAAGTAGCATTAGGAATTATCTCTTAAGTCACAGTACTGGCTGGTAGTCTGCAAACCATCTGTTTGTAAAACAAACCTGATTTTTGTTACAGAAACATCAAAAAAATATTAAAAGGAGATATTGAAGCATCAAGAGAATGTTAACCCAACAACAGACACTATCTTGAAAATGTATTTGTGACTCTGAGTTGTGGTATTTACAGGGCAGGTTTTGAAAATTGGTCCTTATTGTTGACTGTGTCATTTGCAGGTGCAAGGTCAACACATAACATTGCTATCGGCTTCACTCTCCTTTTTTCCCTCCCTCCTCTTGTATGATCTGGGTGCTCATGTTTTCCATTCTCAGTATTTCTGAGAGTCCAGACTGTTTCTCATTTGGAACACAGGTCTTATTGAGGCATGGTGTGCTCAGTGTGTAAAATTACATCTATGTGATACTACTTTTAACTGGGCAAACAGAAAGGCACAGCATGATCATCAAAGGTGATGTTAGAAGACTTCAGGGGAATGGTAACATAAATTTTTATCAGTGCAAGCAATTAAAAGCTAAGGACTTTGCCAAAGGATGTGGTGAATTCTCTATCCCTTATCATCTTAAATATACACTGGATGTCTGTCTGAAAGATTTTCTTGATTTCAGCCACAAGTTACTGGGTTTGATGTGGGAAGTATTGAGCGAAATTCTACAGTTGGTGTTAAGAAGGAAGTTAGGTAAAACACTAGATTATTATTGTGGTCTCTTCTGACCTCAGAATTTCTCCAGATTCTATCTAGCTATACATACAGAACTAATTTATTAAAAGCTTGGCTGGTTGTTGTGGGCAATGAGGTATTGCAATACTTCAAGGGTTCTATAAAAAAGGACTATTGATAAAATTGCTGACTGCAGTCAGCATTTTCTGAAGATCATAGGAAGTGAAAACACAAAATAAGCATCCTTCTGATTCATGTACCTTTCTCCCAAAATGCTTGCTTCCAAGTATTTTTCATTATGCAGCAACTGCTCACCTTAAAATTTGAAATAAAATATTAAAAAATAATATCTTCCACTAGGTTATGATACTTCTTCTCTGTCACACAAAATAGATGTCTAGGAAATATTAATTCTGCACACTAAGTAGAGATGAATCACTGGCTGTGAAGATCTTGTCTATAAAAGTCTACTTGCCTAGGAGCACAGCCTAATCTGAGAATACTCAAAGAATCAGCCAATTAGAAAGCTATCAGTATTAAAAATTTAAATTTTCATTCAGTTCAAAGATAAAAAAAGTGGTAACTATAGACTCCAGGGCCTGATGCCAAAACACAGTTTGTCAAGTGCTTTTAGACAGATCTAGGTCTAGTGTTAACACAATACAATCAGGCAGTCTGCTGCTTTCTGCAGAATTCGGTACCACACTCACAGGCTCACTCCTGTAATTTTCATGTTTTGCTAATAAATGGGACAAATGGTATTTCTCACTTTCAAAGCCTCAGATTATGTGTTACAAAAGGAAAAACTTTTCATCCTCTTTAGGCAACATGGTTGGGTGGGGAACCAACTTAATGTCTTTGCAAGAGGAGAGAAAAGCAAAACAATAAAACAGGAATCCCAGAAGTTCTTCTTGAGTTGCTCTCTCTAAAAGTGCAGAAGAGCTATTGTTAAAATAGGTCAGCACATTACTTACTACCTAGCCTAAGAAATGGAAATATGGAATGACTATGGAGGGGTTTTATACTGTAACCCTCTGAGAGGACCTTGGGAGGACTCCTCATAGAAATTTTCTTACTTTGTAACCTCAGAGACAAACAGACCATAGAAAACGTGAGGTTTGCCAGGGCACCCACACTAGGAACCCCTTTGGTATCATGGTTATGTTGGAGGCGTGAAACCAGCCCTTCTGTTTTCCCTCACCTATCCACAAAACCGAGCATTATGATTGCACTGAGCTGTGCTGCTTTTTTGACTCAGAGAAGAGAGAGCACAAGAAACATACTGTATGAGAAAAACATTTAAAAATAAGCTCTCCCCATTCTTTACAAAATCTAGAGCTGTCTCTGAAAGACAGAGTTTAGGTTTAGACTTTGCAACAGAAGAATATACCCCTTTGGCCCTTCATATAACCTTCTCTGAACTTTCACTCAGCATTAATCCACTAAGTGCACTGAAAAGAATTAGTGTGAATAAAAAAGAAAACAAGAAGGGTTTGGTTTTGCTGGTGGCTATGTGAGACTATATTTAAAGAAAAGTAAGTAGTTTTTTCCATATGTTGAATGGCATTCAAGATCCAAATGAACATTTGTTTTTACCTTAGACGTTAATCAGGAATGTGCTGGCAAATATCACAGGCAGAAAAATTGCTGGAAAAACTGGTCAGGAATTTCTGTTGTTCAGTATGCTTTAACTGTTCTTTGCTGTAGCTCTTTTAATTAAAAGCTATTGTTTCGGCATTGGAGTGCTCCAGTTTTACCAGAAATTGTGACACTAAATATGCCATTTATTACAAGGACACAATCTAAAGCATATTAGCTCAGCAGTTGCATCCTTAAATGCCTACAAGTTATAGTATGTCAGAAAATGTGGGTTAAAAGGGTTCCAGGACTGAAACCTAGTCAAAGGGAAACAGCAAGAGAGTTTTATTTTACTGCCTGCTCTGACAGGTCACTGAATTTTGATTATGCAGTCAGATATGGTATTCATCCCCTTGATAATGAAAGGTGGGTGGCTGGCTGGAAAGAAAAGGCATGCAAGACAGCTTTTGGTCATTGTCTGCGCTATTTCTAGTAATCCTCCTTGCTGTCTAACTCGTGTTCAGGAAGGATTTGGGCCTGTGGGGTAAATGGAATTGAAATCTCTCAAGAGGAAAAAACGATAAGGAAACAATGTGTACTTGCCAGCATTTTTAGGAGAAGATGTTTAACAAAAGAAGGAGCCTGTATTCTGTATTAGATTACTGCATCACTGGCTGTATTGCTTTCACTGCTGTCTCACAACTCTAACTCAAGACAATAGAAGGACTGTTGCTCCTTGCTGAAACTTTACCAGCTGGATCCAAATATTGCTGATCAAATGTCACAATAACGCAGATCACTCACCATTTAATAAACATACATGGTATTTATAGGGAGATAAAGCCTTAACCACATTTCATTTATGGTCTAGTGTGGACTGGGAGAACACACGTGATATAACTAGGAAATAGATCAGCTGCTCAGCTGCTCTGTAACTTACCTTTTTAATTCTTTTTGTTTTTCTTAAGATCTGCAGTGCACCAAGTCAGATTTCCAGATGTGGCTTCCCAGCCTGAGTCCTGCATCTCAAACCTCCTGCAGCAGAGGACATTACCGTCAAATTCACAACATGCCAGATAATTCAAGATAAATTTAACAGTTAAATTGATATTATTAGAACAGCTTCTTCTGTGGTAATGGCAGCATACCCTAGAGACAAGGAAAGGGAATTCCTTGCCCTGCTTTCCTTGCACCCTCTGTCTGGAGAAAAGGTGTCTTGGCCTTTATGGACAGTGAGTTACCAGCGTTGAGTCAAAGCTTCTGAGGAGCAGCGGTGACGGTGCTGTCGGCACAGTGTGATGGGACAGAATTTTGTACCCACCCTAGTACAATTAAAAACCCCACACTTCAGTTGTCCAGCTATGGACAAACACAGCTAAGTCTTCAAAATCAGGAACAGTGTGGCCCAACTAATGTCCACATGGTTCCTGGGTACTCAGAAGGAGCAAATCTGTTTCAGGCTCATGCTCATCATGGTCCTGCTGCTTCCACCTTCTCTCACTACCTTTCCAAAGAGGCTGCACTAGGTTCATGAGGTTCTGCTTATTCTGCGATGCCAGAGGCGTAACATTGGGATGAGCTTCCACCATGGCAGCATGTGGAGCTCTGTTTGCCATTTGTATTTATCTGCCCATATCTTCTCAATCAGTTTTACAGTTGTTTAGCGCCAGTCACTGTAGACTGTGACATTTAATATCAAATACTCTTCCAAGATTCCCACATTAATAAACACAAACAGTGAATCCTCTCTCTGTTGTAATGATGATTTCTGGCATCATTTAAAAGTGCATATTATTATGCCAGTATTAAAAATTGGTACAGCTTCATGCAATGCTGGAATATATATTCAAAAACTAATTTACTTGAGTTGTAATGTTAGGATTATCCTTCTGTCTTTCATGACTGATGCTTCATCTGGAGAATGCTTAATGTTTTCTTTTCAATGAGTGTTAACTGAAATGAATTATTCCAATCTGTTTACTTTGTCTCTTTCTAACAAATGCAAATTATAATTAAAAAGAAAAAAAAAAAAAAAAAGGAAAAAAAAAAAAGAAAAAATAAAAAGAAGAAATGAAACAGCATTGAGAACCTAGTATGACAACACTGTGGTGATTTTTCTACTCTTAAGTCCACATTAATAAGCAATTTAACAATAGGAGAACTCTCAATGGGAGACCAACAGATGAAATTATTGTATAGCAGATCCTTAGAAGAAATTTTTTCTTTGCCTATGAAATTGCATGCAGCCATCCTTGTGTGAAATCTTCCATCAGATTACAGGGTTTGTTGTATGTAAATTGAAGACTAAATGCTTGGTAGCACCTTTCGGCTCTGCAATGCTGGAAACGAGTTTTTTAATAGGAAAATAGATTAGTAATATTTTAGTCAACAAAAATGCAGAAATTTCTGCATAAAGATGAGAAAATTATTCATGCAAACGGACTTTAAAAAACAAGAATGAACAATTGTAAAATTCTTCATACTGCTATTCATAAAATTTCTGTACATTATTTTTTAAACAAAGAATGCGATATTCTAATAAATTATTTTTAGTTTGCTGGATATGTATTAACTGAGCTTTTAGTCAGCAACATGTTGCATAATTTAGTGGCTTCTATTTTTAGTATGATTTTATATAGTTCTCAAAGTGAGAAATGTGAAAAACTACAATGAAATGAGTTAAGATTGTAAAATAGACTTTTGCAAACCATGAACCAGGTACTAAAACAAGAAACAGGCATTTCCAGTCCCGGTTATGCTGCAGTTTATTAGATTAACCTTCAGAGAATTTCAGAAGCTAATGTGAGAAAAGACTTCTTGGAGTTAAAATTCCTCTGCAAATGCAAAAGTAGTTCCGCCAGCATAAATTTGCCTTCCTTTGTAGCCAATAGCCAGAAAAAAAATTGATCCAGTATTAATAAATTACTAATATTATTTATAAATACTTATTTTTTTTAATGGCTCTTGCAGTTTGGGCTGGACCACAGCAGAGCTGAGAAAACTAAGGAAGACCTGTGTCGTGGACAAGAACCAGCAGATGGCTGGAAGACTGAAACAAAATGTACATCACCATTACTCATGCAGTTTTAGTCAAAGACATTCCTGTTCCTAAGAACCTACTGGCTTTTAATAGCCTGGCTACAGTTGAAGTATGACAAAGTTTTGCCCTTTCCCCTAAGAAAGATATAAAATGTGATGGGTACCCAGAAGGGGGTCTCAGACTTCAGCATGATCTATTTGGGAATAAGAATTAATATCAGTGGAGAAGTGAAAACTAATGTCTTCTCCAGCTTGTTCAACACAAAGGTGATAACTGTTCTGGGCTCCTGGCAGAAGGCTGCAACTCCTCAAAATCTCCTAAAATTCCTCCAGATAGTTCTTCAGCTTCAAAGAGTGACCATGGGAATGAATTTCCTATTTCTATAAGGAAGAGATGTCTCTCTCACTCCCTCTATAAAAGCTTTAAAGAAGTATTTCCTTAGTTAAATGAAGAGACCTAAGGAACTAATTTTAACTGCCAAATATAGCAAGTCCCCAGCTATTACTGGTTCCAACAATATGTTGACTACTTATAAATGAGGATATTGCTACAAAAAGGAATACCTCTAAAATGGGACATTCATGCACCTGATCCAAAAAGCCATATAAAACAACTTAAAAAAAATCCTTTCACACTGAAAAGACCCCTCTGAACATTTACAAGCTCTTACTGCCAACAATAATATTCTGTTCCATACAGGATAAAACCTAAACAAAGCCAGTAGTCCCCAAGGACTGACAATCTAAACACACCCCAGGGAAACCCACAGAGGAAATAACAGAGGGGCAGTAAATTTATTTGTTGCATTGTTAACATCTTAATTCATATCTTAGCAGCCACATTATAGACTGAATCTGTAGGAGGGCCATGAGTTTTGCACTGGGGTTACTGCCAGCTAGTTTTTCCCTTTTTATGTCTTTGAGGCCTTTGAGGAATAAAAAGCAACTACTCACCGTGGATATAATGGGGACAATAGTGGAAGGGCAGTGAAGAACTTTTTTCTCACTTTTTACTTCACTCCATCAGTCTTCATTTCTTTCCTTATTTTCCTAAGACAAAGATTACTTCAACAAACAAGCAGATTAAAATCAGATAACTGAAGCTATTATCACCCGTGGCTGTCATTCTTCCCTCTCTGACAGATGTCACTGCAGTTTTCAGCTCAATGTGCAAATGTAAGCCCATCCCAGACCTCGGTTGCTGTGAGATGTGCAGTTGAAAACAGTATTTTGGGAGCCAATTTGCAAGGAAAGTAGGTACTGGCACCCTTTGGAAGGATGCAGGAAGCAGTTTCCTGTTCATCTTTCTGTCTTTAAACCACAGTCACGTCTGAGCTCTGAAACCATCAGCAAATCAGAGAGCGATACTTCTAAGGAGTTACTATTTTTGTTTCTTTTCACAGTAGAGAGCATGCAGTGGGCATAAATATTTTCAAAACTTCCCTTAACTTTTTTCCTTCCTCCAAAGCTCCTGGGCTTGCTGTTCTTTATCTCATTCAGACAGTAGTCTGTACAGTCCCTACAACTGCCTGCAAAGTGTGCGCTGCACACAGAATAGAAATCAAAGCCATATTCTGTAGTCTGCTTTTGTGTAATCCCAACTCAAGTTTCCAGTCTCAATTTTTAAAATGTGATTAAATTGTAAATTACAAAAGATAACACTACTCCCAAGGACAGAAAAATATTAGAATAAGTTTGCAAAGCTAAGAGAGAAATATCAATCACTGGCCAGAAGCAGCGTAGGATCCAAATGAATTGCATGCCATTTAGAGAAACAAATGCAACAGAATTAATCAGCAGATGTAAAAGAGAGTGTGATGCTGATACAAAATAGATGTAGGAAAGGGCATGAAACATTAACCATGTGCATCAGATCATCGTCTGGTTTCTTCACAGATGGAAAAATCTCTGAAGAAATGCTACAAGATTTTTGGAAGAGGGTTTCAAGCTGGACATGAATTAAAGACAAATGAATCCAGTCTGCGCCGCTTGCTTGTTCACTCATATGTACACGCGCACACACAAATCCTACTTTCATGAAGTCAGTTCGCTATCCTGGATTTCTGACCCTTGCTCTTCGTTTGCCACATTAGGCATAAACTTTAAACTGAGCCTGCAAGGCCAGGGTGTGGTGCCACAACAGCAGCATAAATAATAGATGTAGGTTTTTTCTGCATTTGCATTCCTGACACATTCCTCATGACTCCTATGAACGAGACTGAGGACTCGGGAGAGAAAGATGTAGAAACAGTCAGGCACAGCAAATAGAATTAGGAAATATTTTGAAAATAGACTTGCAAGCCAGGACACAAAATTCGCTTTAAGTCTCAACAATACAAGTTCAAAGGTTTGAATTACTCAAGAACATCCTGTGTTTAGCCAACACTGCTAATCTGGTGCATCTCTTCTTTGTCTGGCCAAGGTTCCTTCCCTTCCCTTCTCAACATACCCAGCAGAGATAAATGCAATATTACAGACACTCATAAGCAGAGAGAATGTGAGCAAAACATCAGCACAGCTATGAAAGGCAGGCCATATATCTACAGTCATGATGGGTTCAAATTTTTGTTTTCTTGTTCTTCCTGCTGTTTGCCAGGGATAAATGGCACTTGTACTTTCCTACTGTGTTCAGCTGGGCTCTACGCCATTTTTTGCTGGTTTTGATGGCAGAGTTCTCAAAGACATATATTAAACTATCTGGCCCATGTCATAACTCACTGGGGCTACACTTCTGTTTCCAAGGAGGCCCTGTAAGAAGAGGGGAAGTAGGTTTTTGTTTTGTTAGAAAGGCAGCAGTCTTCTGCATTAATAACATTAAACTTTCCCATGGAATTTCAATAGCATTAGCAAATTATTTTGCTAAAAACCCAGCAGGCTTTGCAGATGGGTTTTTTTGGGATTTCAACAGAGAAAAATATACAAGCTTTACACCCACTCCTTGATTTTGTAAACTCCCTTACAGTCTGCCCTGTGACCATTCCTAAATACACTAATGTTACAGAGTTAATCTCATTAATGGTAATGCATCCACAAATTGCTGCAGTAGTGTAGTTACCTCAATTAACTTTTTAATCTATTCATTCTGCAGAACTAGAGGTCATTTTCTTTTAAAATATCTCCCTTCCACTTCCTTATCGCTCTTTGCAACTTATGCGAGTTAATATTAGAAATCCTGTCCATGCTATGTCAGGAAGAAGACATGATGACAAAGCCAGAAAAAGACCTTATTCTTTACTAACATAACACAGACATGGCCCAGAGAGAACATCTGCCTTTTTTCATGAATACATCTAATTATGGCAAATTGTTAACACCTTGAAGAGAAGTTTCATAGAAGGGTAAACTTTAACATATGCCATCCTCACACATAAAACATCCCATACTTCATACTTTTCCAAACATATCCACTTTTTCCTACAACAATTTATAAAAGACTTTATTTTGAAAAGGACTTTTACCTGGTTTACATTCCTGTGGATGCATTTTTTAGTGCTTGCAATTATTTGCCTGTCCAAACAATTCCATAGAAACATCAAACTATGTAATCTGGGAATGCAGTCAGGAGATGAGACAGCAAGGCCTGCAAAACTGCAAATGCAATTATTTCTTCACTTACAACTTGAAGCCACCACAATTTAGGTCTCTTGCAAAACCGTGCTTTTGGATTATTTGGGCACCAAAAGCTGCCTGTCCACCTAGCAGCTTCTGCTACTCTTCCCCTTGAGTCCCACACTAAAGTCACAGTGAATAATCAGACACTAATATTACCATGGCAACAGCCTGATGTCATGCATATACAGAATTATGATTGACATTCCTGCAGTATCCAACAAAAGGAGAAGAGGGAGAAAATCAGACACAGCTCCAAGACTAATGGGGGAACCAGTATCACTGGCACCATAAATGTTGCTTTATTCATAAATCTGCTTTCTCCTGCTTTTCACCGTGTCAACATTCCTGTGAGGGCCTCCCATCAAAGCCCAAAACACATGCTCAGTGCAGAGTGGGCTTCTTCACATGTGCCTAGATTTGGCCAAAAGACAGTGGGTGCCCTTCTGACAGTACTTGTCTCAGGGAGAGGACTCTGCTACAGCGTGAAAGATTTTTGCCACAGTTTAGTCTTAGGAATGTACCTTTAAATGTCACAGGTATAGCCTAAAATAACAGAAGACATTAAACTGAGTGGTTTTTCCCCTCTCAGGACAGTCTTCAGGCTTTCAGCTAGGCTGTAAATTTTTTTTTTTTGCTGATGTTTATCAGCACTTACAGAAAGACACATGCAAACCATTAGGAATAGGATAAAATAACATCTGTTAAATATTTTTAAACTCAGTGTCTGCAGAGTTCTCATAAGGGTATACAAGCAACACCAAGACAAGAATGGAAACAGCCTTTTATTCTAAATTTCATATGTACAAGGAAAGCTGTTTTACACAGCTTTGTAAATTCTGCGTAAAAGAGCTATTGTCATCCAATGTAACTGTGCTTATACTAATAACAACTTTTAAACATGGAGTACATTATTAACAACAAAAACCATTAACAAACAGGCATAAAAGACACAAATATATGTGCTGATATTTCACATATATTCTAGAAACAAGTTGGCGCAAAAATAAAATGTGCCAGTAAAAAAAAATAAGCATTTTTTAAAATCACACAATACATGATTTTCTTTCTTGCTTTCTTTCCTTTTTGTACATGATATGCTGAGATCCATTCTCAAGCCTTTTCACATCAGGATTTGCAGGCACTTCAGCAACCCAGCTATATTTTTTACAATACATGAACTTCAGACCAACAAACATAAAAAACAGCTGCTGCAAAAGAAATTCTCATATCCCATATGCACATTCAAAGGTTACTCACTCCTGGAGCAATCTTTTTTGCTTTAGTAATTTTTGGATACTGACATGTTTTCAGGATGATGTGTAACAGTTTGTCTCCACTTCTCTCTCATTCATATACTTACAGGTTTATTTCTAATGTAGCATCGTGATTCAACAATACAGTATATAGAAGCACCAGGCAATTGTCCACAAAGCTTCACAAATTATAAAAAGAAGGAATTGTTTTCTTTTCACTTTTTTGATCCAAAGAAAATGTTTGATTTCTTCTGCTCTTGCTTCAAGCTATCTCCAAAATTTGCCCAAAGACAACTGTGCATCAGATGACCACGGGATGATACCATCCCTAGCTCTCTTCCTAGACACAAGTGTCATAAGACAAAATTAACTTAGAAGTAAAGCAAAACAGAACTCAGTTGTATGTTTGTTCATAATTTCCCATCTTCAATAAAATAGCAAAATATACTTATCAAGGGGTTGGCTGTGACTGTATAAAAGTCTCTCTCCAGTTATTTCATTTGTAACGGACTGTGTATTAAGATTATAAGGCAATTGTAACAGGATTCTCAGGATAACAGAAAGTTTAATATTGTTTTCCTCATGAGTCAGGATAAAGGCTCTTTTAATAAGCTCAGAGTGGGGAGAGAGAGAAAAAGAGTGCATATGTGCATAATAGGAAAAAGATAGTTTTTCAGCATACAGACACTTAAATATTGATCAACAAAGACTGGTAATGACTCTACCATAAAACATCTTAGAACTGCAACTGCAATCCAGAGTAGAGCTAAGCTTCCTCCACTCAAGAGTGATATGTAACCCTCGTCCTGACCCAAGAGAAATAAAAAAGAACATGTCAATGCTTCCTTCAACCTCAAATTCATTAATTTTATGCCACAAAGCTGCATGTTGTTGTAATAAGTCACCGCAAAATAAAACACATTACAACAAATCCTAGTAATAAGCCACTGACAACTACTGACTGGGCTATGGGACTTGGTACGCAGGGGCAGCATTGCTCTCTTCCACTTTGATTGTCAAATGGTGGAACATCCTTCCATGAATTCAACACTTGAGATAGAACGGCAAAGACATAAGGCCCACCAATGCTTTGCCTGTATTTTTAAAGGCACTGAAACAGACAACGGATATATTCCTTAGTACCATCAGTTTAAAAAGTTTTCAAAATGTAAGTCTTTGTATGAAAATGTTCCTTATTGCATGATAAGTTGATCTTCATTTTCTTCACCTCAAGAATAAAATGGTCTTCCCTTTTCTGGTGTTTGCAATCTGTTCAGCCTCGCTACCTGAGATGGTGAAGGCGGTACATCTTGCCTAAAAGGACCTTTAGGAGGGGTATAATTAGGGTCCTGAATTTTCTTATAAGAGTCATAGTTGCTAGGCCCTTCAGAAGAAGTTTTTTTTTTCAGTTGTTGTTCTTTCCGCCTCTGCTCCTGACGGAGCAGTTCTTGTGTTTCTAGCATTACCCTGGCATTGAAGCCGTGTCCCCCCATATAGCCATTCCTTGATCCCTGGTAGCTGGAATATCTGGGATTTTCCTTTGCAGTCTGGAATCCTTCTCCAGGGGAATAGCTCTGCTCCCAGGAGTCTTGAGATACAGAACTGGCATTTTTTCTGCTTTGCCTGGAAAGAAAAATAGATATTTTTAAGACAAATGTTCCAGTTCCACTCCTACTGCTACTGAAAACAATTCCTGGAAAGAAGGGTGCTTCTGCAATGCCATCAGGTTTCCCCCAGCTATAGCATTCTCCAGAAGTCATGTTCCCTTCTGCTGCAAAGAGGCATCAAAGAGGCATCTTGCCTCTTTTGTTAGGAGAACATTTCCTATAGAGTTAACTCTATTTTTGTGCCCCTCCAGGAGGAATATGTCATGAAAACCCATCCAGTGCTACAACCATGATCATGTTCTCAAGAAAAGTGCTACAGTTCAGTTGCAGACTAGGAAAGACCTAAGACATTTTTGTGCTTCTTAAGAAACCAGATAACAGCCAACACTTGTAAAGTCACTCATGAAAGATTTGAGTCTAGACACACTTGATTAAAAATGTAACAGGCAGATCTCTAGAGCACTTGTTCTAACACTGCACAAGACAAAAGATAAAGCTCATTATTGATAGGTAGTTTACACAGATGAGAGTTTCTTCCTCCCATTTCCAGAACTAAAGAATTTTGTGCTATCAGGACTGTTTCCCAGTTTACTATAGTTTTCACGAAAGAAAAGGGAGAGATAACCTTTTTTGCTCATTTTTTTTGGCTCCAGGGGCGTAGACAAATAAATCAAATATATATAGGAATTACAAATTCTTATCTCTTTTCACAATAAACCATCACATTATTTTAAAGACAGATTATGGGTTTGAAATAGCTTTAATTTACTATCAAGCTGCTAGGTACTTTTATGAATTTAAAATAGATTGGTGATGATAAAGCAAAACAATTTTATGCAGCGGCAAAAGAGATAGCCACTTTGAGATTAAAATTAGTGTATAAGAATCAAGCAGTAAAACAGAATATATTGCAACATTAATCAATAAGAAATTCATTTAGTTGTTTGTATGTGGCTTGGTTTCTCATGTCAACATGCATGACTCAATATGGCCTCATCCAATGAATATGAAATGAAGACATAGGAGACCCAAAGAATATTTCTACCATTAGTAAAAACAATAAGTCACCTTATGTTTTTGCAATCTTCCTTCTACACATGTAATTTGAAAATGACCATATCCACCTTATTTCATAATAGATTTTGAGACCTCTTGATGAAAATTGTGTTTTTGTTTGTTTTTTCTTTTTAATTTTGGATTTTCATTTCAGCAGAACGCTTTCTTTCATTATTATTATTTCTTTGTTTCAGCAGAATTAAAGCTCGAAAGCCTGCTCTGAGGTTTTGTCCAAACCTTTGCTGCTGCCTCCTCTGGAAAGCATCTCCCTCCTTGCAGTATTTCCCATCCTGCACTCAGCTTCTCCAGCAGCATCTGTGTTTTCCCCCATCCCCTTAAGCCCCTTTGTACCTCCACAGGTCCCAGTGTCACTTGTCAATCACTCAATTGTCAGTCATCCCGGCTGTCAACCCAGTACTTCTTGGCATTCCAAGTGGGCTGGGACTGGAGAGCGCAGACTCCTGATTTTCCTGACCCTCTTGTGCCCTTGTGTTTTGGGAATAATGGGCTCTGGCTGGAGGGATTTGCAGCCGGCTAGCACTGCAGGACATTCATCTCTCGCCTCTGAAGCTTGTGCTGTAGAAACATCCAAGACTGATGTTATTCTTTCCTATTTTGGTAGTCTAATGGCAATGAGTGAAGCTTAATGCTTATTAGGAGCTTTTGTCTCCTGCATGAGGGTTTCTGGGTGTATAAATGCCTCTTTTTTTCCCTCCTCTTCCGCCTCGTGTTCTTTGCAGTAACCACAGATGCTGCCAGAAGGAAACAGCCACTCTCAATGGGGAAAAGGGCTAAAAATATCAGAGCATCTTTGGGTGGCAACAGCAGGAGCATGGTGAGCTCCCAGCCGGCACTGGGAGAGGATGAAGGTCTGCTCTGGGAATGGGGAGAGCCATGTGCCTCAGTGCTGATGGAGAGAGAAGGGTGGTTTGCTCATGGTGAGGTTATGTCAGCAATAACCTCTGTGTGTCCTGTAAAATGCCATTAGTGACTGATGTGCCTTCACTGGAGAGTCTTTGTGCCTGTTCCCCCTGGGGTGTCTTCTCTGGGTTTGTATGGGAGCACTGCTGTTTGCAGGGTATCAGCTGCAGCTCTTTCTCATTTGTGCCTCTTCTCTCTATGGGAGAGGAAGCCATTGGACATCCCTCTGCTCAGGGCAGGCTTTGAGCTGGTGGTGGGATAGATGTGTCTCAGATGTGTCACTGAGGAGACAGGCAGGACTTCCCTGGGGAGCTCTGTCCATCTCTCTGCCTGCATCATCATCAGTGTTTATACATGGGGACAAATCTGTGCCCACTCCTCCTCCCTGGGGGCTAAGGGTGTGCCGTCTCCAGGTGAGGAGAGCAGCCCCTGTGTCCCTTGGACAGGTGATGAGTAACATCGAGGCACTCCCAAAGGTGATGCTGGGGGCCTGTGCCAAAGGGTGGTACCCAC
>JAVHNF010071778.1:11048-23868 GCA_034783455.1 Micropsitta finschii
GAAGGGAAGGGAAGGGAAGGGAAGGGAAGGGAAGGGAAGGGAAGGGAAGGGAAGGGAAGGGAAGGGAAGGGAAGGGCTCCCAGCCTCACACCCTCACATGGAATCAAGGTGACTTCCTGAAACCAAGCCACTCTTCCCTGCTCACATAAGCTTTCTCCTCATATAATTTCACAGGAGGAGACACAGTTTTGGAGCAAAATCATATTGTCATGTAGAACTATTGAAGTCAAGGGTAATAACAGCAAAGCTAAATTTGGAGAGGTGCGCAGGTAAGGGAAAGAACAAAGAGGGTCTTTACTGGGATCGATAAACTGTGGGCAAGAAGAGTAAAATGAAGTTGAGATATTTTTTTTCTCTCCCTCAGAATCAGCATAGTTTTGGGATTATTTCTGACTCACAAATTCCAGACAGCAATATTAAAAAAAAGTTTAATTTCACTTTTAGCTGAAAGACAGCTTTTCATCACATTCCTGCAGCCTTGCCTTAGAAATACCCTATCCAAACTTGCTCAGAACTGCTTTGCGAGCTCGTGAGGGAAGAATCACACCTATTGTCACCTTTTATTACTGAAAATGAAAATAATATAAAGTATATGAGCCAACTACAAGATTTATAAACCCAACACTTTCTTCTGTCAGAGGCATGACATGATACGTAGTTAATCATTCTGGAATTAGCATATTTTATAATCGTTTCAGTCAAGGGAAATTCTCAGTAAATTCAGTGTGACAGCAACTATTGTAGTCCTGCGATGGTGTCCCATCAGCTCTCCCAGACAGGGCTAGGCCATGTCCAAGTGCTGGGAATGCTCAATCCCAGTGTGAAGAGCACATCCTTGTCCTTCTCAGAATAGGTGCGGAACCCCATTACAATGTTGTGTTGTATCAACACCGATAAGAGGTTTAACTGCAGCCTACTGAATGAGTAGGGGCCTAATGAATTAATGGGCCTACTGAATGAGTTAAATTAATGGGCCTACTGAATTACTCATTACTATAATAATTACTGAATAACTCATTACTGAATGAGTTAAATTAATGGGCCTACTGAATGAGTTTAACTGAAGCTAATTCTGACACCAAGAGCCATAAACATCCAAATACAGCAGTTAAGCAACATTTCACTCTCTGTGCTTGAAGCCTGATACCACATCCCTTACAGGGGTTTTTATCTTTTTTTAGTTTAAAAATTCAATTAAATGATTTGCTTTTTCCCCACAGATTATGTTTTTGGAGTTTTGACATGATTTGTATTGCTTCCAAAATTCCTATAATTGTGGATTATTTTCAATGGATCTACATTGCTGCTACTACAAAAGCAGTGCCTGAAAATTCATACAAAATTTGGTGCAAAACTTCAGCAACTGTTCAGAGCAAAAGAATAAAAGCAATCGTCTTTCAAGTCTTCAAACCCCCATATAGTGCTTGCCTTTCTCATGACACCATGGCAATGTTGAATACCATACTATCACAGCCACTGCAATCCCTGTAGACTCTTCAGGAGAGCTACTTCCAGTCTGTCTTCACCTTGTCAGGACCATGTGTGGTTTTAATCCCACCTTGTCAGGATCATATTTGTTTTCAGTCCTGTGCTGCAATGAATTTACAGTCTGGCTTTGTTTCAGCTGTGAATGTAATAAATATATCCTCTGTTCCACCTCTTTGGGGTGTCTGAGACCTAACCAAAAAGTGTTCAGCCTGAGAGAGACCCTCTCTTCCTCTGAGGAAGTGCCACTGTTATGACAATGAACTTAATGATAGCTACTCTCTGAACAGAGTTTTTCTAATGACTCTTAGACCTGCTTCTAACAGTTTCAGTCTGATAACATTTCCCTTGTTTGTTTCTAAGATTGTCAAGGGGACAGTGCCAGAAGCTTCACTTAGTACTAACTCTGTAACAAGTACTGCCTCTCATCTCTTCCCAGATCTGCTTACCCTGCTGTAGAAGGAAATAAGATTTGTCAGATATATTTGTTCTTGACAAATGCATGTTAACTGCTACTCATTTTAAAGCTATTTTCTTGGTACTTACTAATTCATTTTACATAAACAGGGACACAGAGAGCTGACAATGACGACTGTTATCCTAAAAAAAAAAAAATTTTTAGCAGACTTATCAGTAGCTCTATTTAACTGCCTTTGTGCCAGTAATTACAGTGAGTCAGAAACCATTCACAGCACTGCTGCTTATTTGAATTACTGGTGCTCTCTCAAGTTTTGAAAAAAGGCAGAAAGGAAAGAAAGGGGATTCACATACCCATCTGAGTTTAGAAAAGTCCTTAGTGGATACAACAAATCACTAGCCTAATCTAGGAAGAAAAAAAAAAACATGAAAAGACATCTCATATCATTGGGAATCTTTGATAGCACTGTGTTGCAAATGGAGAATCTTACAATAAGAAAAGGATATGCATAAGGAAAAAGAAAGAGTCAGCTGTAGTTATTTTTACTTTCACAGAAGAATCTAACAGGCCCCCTTATCACACTTAAAGAAGTAGCACCATCAACAAAAATAGCTCAGAATAGGAGAAAAATCTAGGAGAAAAAGTGTGGACAGTGCTCAACTACAACAAGAGAATTCCCAGCAGGTTTCTAGGACAGCTTCACCAAAGCAGAGATCCAGCAGTGTATTCCCATGCAGTGAGGCATTTCAGCAAGCTCCTTCCCAGGCAGATTTCACCAGCAAGCTAAGCACAGGGCACCCTCAGAGAGACTACTTTGGAGGTCACAAAGAAAGGGTGAGAAATGGTCATCCTAAATTTGTATTCAGTATATTTATGAATTTATATTCAGTGTATTTAAAGATGGCACATGAAAGAGTGCTGAAAAAGCATCCTGAGTGTTAAAACATACAAGACTTCTGGTGGGAGCTGTTCACAGCCTAGGACATTATATTCAATAAAACCTAGCATGGGGTTGGAAGGAGCAGAAAATTCCCTGAAGATAGTATTTAATAATCTCTGTTGTTAACTAGTCTGTGTTTGATCATCAATTTGATCATTTTAAATCGCATTTGCTGTGTGTGAATCATGAAGTGGCTTTTAGGTCAAGCTAATCAGAACAGCTCAAAGCACCTTCTTGCTGTCCTACCAGGTCTCATTAACCCACACAGAAGAGGAAACCTGCCACTTCTCACTGTGTTTCATTTAATTTCTGCTCAAGTAACCAGCCTGTTTCCACTTGTCTAAGTTGTCACTAGGAAAAATAAAAATAAAAAATCAAAACCCAAGACAACAAACCCAAGACATTAGATTTATAAATATTAGATGTAATGTTTGGGGGTTTTTATACAAGATGGGACTTCCTCATGACATGGCCTTACCTCCATGACCAAAACAGGAGGAGCTGGAATGCCACCATTTACCAACAATTTGGATGTCAACATCCTCTTGTGCCTAAGCTGGGGCTCACAATGGACAGGCAATGTGCAATGTTGACTTTTATTCCACCATTAACTGAAACATGTAGCACATACTTTCACTGACAAACCTGGCTTTTAGAAGTGAAAGAGCCTGTATTTTATTAAGCAGTTGGAACATTCAAAGGACTATTCTCTGCTATTTATAGCTACTTAAATATTAGGTATCTAAATCAAGCTTATTACGTACAGAGGGACAACAGCTGACCTTACAAGCAAAAGATGAGCACTTTAAATGAAAAATTCATCTGTTCCTGAGATTGGCTGGACTAGTCACCTTCTCTGAGGGCCTCGTTCTCTCCACTGATTATAAAGACAACTTAGCAAGTGGTTTATGCCATATGCCTGACTTCCAGAGGGCTAAAGTAGATGAGACAAGTTTAACCTTCAAGCATTCAGTACCTACCCAGGGTTTGTGCTTCCTTACCAGATACTCTGAGAATTGTCTGTTCAAAAGACACGTCCCTAATTCTTCCCCCTTTTACTAGAAACTCAGAGAGTCATAACTGTTTAAATTACCTATTTTTTGCTTCTTGTCTCCTCTCATTTCAATATTAAATAAATAGATAAGATATTCTTTTTCAGCCTCTGTTCACAGACTGAAAGTTTGACTAGGGATGAATAGATTATTCAAAGTGTGCATGTTTGCAGCTTCAAAGGGGATTCTGTTCATTAGAACAATAGTGAGAAGGGTATCCATAGGCACTCACTGTGGCTGCCTGTAATGCTCTTATGCATATCCATTGCTACAGTTCAGTATTGTCCCATGGACACATTGTACCAAGTCTGAATCATCTTGCACTCACTAGTTATTGCAGGAATGTTTTCTCATTTGATATTTTTTTTTGTACCTTATCAGCTTAAACCTTTAAAGGCAAGCAGATAAATCCTCTCTGCCATCTTCTTGTAAAGGCATGGTATTATATAAACAACAGTATGTTTGAAGTCTGTAAACTTCCCCAGTTATTCAGTATTTTTGCCAAAGTTAATGAAGCCACTGACCATTTTGAACCAAATAAGATCTCTCTGGTAGCTAATTTCAGTTTGTAGTTTCTCACCAATTTTGCTCAATTCTGGATGTCATTAAAAACCCTGCTGATTTTTCTTTCCTTTGTTTTCTTTTAATTATAGATTAACACATTTCTGGAGCTAAAGAATTTTTTTGCTTGGGCTTTGCTGGGGTTTTTTTTATAGTGTACCAAATAAAAGTTCCCTAATGCTCTTGTATCTTTTCACAGTTGTGATATAAAAGACAGGTATGGCAGATATACAGGAAAAAATGATTCTTAGTTTGTAGAAGTTCCTCCATGAATAGTTCATAATTAGCACTGGGAGGTAAATGGTGCAATGCAAAGCATGGCTGGACAATCTCCAGCATCTCCCTTCTTTATGTCTAAGTGGTACCTATGCTGTTTGCCTCTCTGAGGCCTAGTCAGGGCGTTTCTTGAGTAGACACAGCACAGTTCCAAAGGCAGTTGTGGTGCCACAGGCATGTTTTAAAGCTGCCTTCCCTTCTGTTAGGCATGCGAAATTTATTTCCATACACTGAAGGCTGCACTCTCAGCATCATTTTTAGCAAAAGGATTCTGTGGACTGGCGTGCATGCCTGGATCAAGGCCCAGCCTCAGATGGCAGTTTGATGGCAGGTTAGTATAAACTATTTTAACCTTGATCAAGAAGCAGCAGTTAGACCAGTAGAAGACTTGTGAGGTCATCTAGCTGCTCTTCCTGCTGACATACAGCTGTTCTCTGGGAGATGCCATGCAGACATGCATGCATTCAATGTCTGGCTGAAGAGAAAACTCTGGGGAATGCTTACACAGACTTTGAATGTTGAACTTTGTACAGAAGAGTCTCTTTTAAAGCAGGTGAAAATTAATGGAGATTAAACTGTCATACTGGAGTAGGAACCTGGGTCTGTCACAATCACACACTGAGGCCCAAACAGGCTTGTCCATTCCTGTGTGTTTGAGAAAATGGGTAATCATAAAAGAGGCAAGGGTGACCTCAGAATGAAGCCAGAAAAAGGTAAGTATTTAATATTCCTGCAGTCTCTCTACCAATATATCTTGTCCTGAGACTGTTCTAAATGGAACTGAGAATATTGTGCTTAATAAAAATCATTTCATTTTTATAAAATCTATTTCTGTGATTAATAGGATCTCTTTCATTAGTTTGTGCATGGTTTTTCCTAGTTTGTTTTTCTAGTAAAAATCTTGGCTGGTTGGGAGAGAAAGTGGCTGCCACTCTGCCTCATCTTGGCTGCTGCTCTTTGGGTTGAGAAACTCCCCTGCCCTGCACGGCAGAGCCTGGGACAAGGCACTGTGAGCCTTACAGAAGGCATATATTTCCATGTTATATTACGGTAGGATTCAGTTAACATTGTTAATAGAAAACTCAGGAATTATTTTTTACAGCTATGTTTCACATGGCTGTGTGACAGAAATAGATTTGGGCCTCTGGAAAAAGAGTAAGTTGAAGAAGGCAAGTAGGTGTCTTCAATGTGCCAAACCTTCATCCTCTATATTTAAAAATGGGTTAAGTCTAACGCATGAGGGTTAAAGAAACTGAGTTTATCTTTCTGCAAAAGCTAACTCAAGGTTCATATATAATTTAAGTCATACTTGCACTCTATTTTAAGGTTTTAGGTGAGACTTAAATGACTTATCAGCTTCAAGCTGAATTTTCCCCTTAGAGAAGCAATCTATATGCAAAGAGTAAATAAGAGATACATTGCTTTCTCCAACACACAACTTCAGTTAGAAACAGGGGGCTATGTTTTATGACTTGAACCACCTAGAAAGCAATGGAAAAAGCCCAGTGCATCACTGAGAAGCCATCTCTGCTCCTAATGATGACAGTAATCCTCTGTGACACTAATGTATCCTTGCACCATCTGCTTTTTCAGTCAATAACACTCAAAGCTGCTCCTTTCAGAATTCATTCATTTTAAATGTTCAAATTTTCTGTGGAAAGTATATAGATCATATAATTTCTTTTATATGTGTTTTCATTTTATTGGATTTATGCATTTTAAAATCAAAGAGGCCAACACTATATTAACAAGCGATAACTTATTTGTGCTTTAACTTAGAGTTCTTAAAGTAGACTTTTCTGGTGTATAAGTTATTACTGATATGGAGAGTTATAAATACTTTGAGGAAATTTATATTATTCAGTAAGTTTTTCTGTAACATTTAAATGAGATCTAAATGAGGGAAATCAAGTGCTCAATGTTTCTTTTTCGATAAGTTTCATAATAAAGCAAAAACTCAGGATCAAATGACCAACATAATTGGTTCATGATTTTTAGGTCTGGGAAGATGACGTGTAAACTGTAACCTAGCGCTGAATAGAGCTATTCAAACACACAACTGTGGGTGTCAGCACAAATCGTATTCAAAGACATCTGGGGAAAGAGGAGGAAGACTAAAGAGTTATTCAAGGAGATGTTAGATTCTCAGTTGCAAAACTTGAACTTCCTCATATCGAATGTTACCTGCCAATTCTCTCTTGAAACTAGAACATCTGCCAAATTCTTGTTTATGTAGTAATATAACCTGTAGTACTAAGGGCCATATGCGGTAATGGGGTTTTTTTGCCTCCAGATATGGTCTGTTCTCACAAATCTGAATTGATTTCCTTACCAAAGCCTTTGTCACCACCAGTTTATGCAACTGGAAGTTCTTCTACTTACCAATACAAACACTGAAACTAGTGAAGCTATGGAAGAACTTGGACATCCTCCACAAGGAAAATTTTATACTGGCAGTCTATTGAGACATATAGTATGAAAATTAACTTTTGTGTATGCTCCCGATATTTTGGCCAGGCATTTATTAATCTGTATTATTATTAATAATTTATGCATAAAGGTAAGTGTGCCAAAGCAACAGTAAGTCTGAGGAAGTACTCTGTGCACAAATTTTAACATATCACAGGGAATGCATTTGTGTGGAAAAAATTGAAAGAGACACTAGAGGAGCTAGTGTGTAATGTGAACAGACAGAGCAAAAGGGCTACATGACAATCCATGGAGAGAAAGAGAACTGTCAGATAAAATATAAAGGTGGAGCAATCACAGTGCTTGGGGCTGTGTTTTAACTCCATTGGTGCCATGCCAGGGTGAGTTCCAGGATTTATTATACAGTTTAAATCATCTTCCTGTATGTACCAAATTGCTGCAACCTAGCTAATTGTTATTAGAGACAGATCTCCCCAGACTTTTCTAACATATGAGATATAATCATACTCAAGCAAAGGATTAGAGCAGAAAAAGGGCAAAATAAACTCAAGGATATGTATTTTACCTTGACATTAGACATTTCTTTTCAGGAGATAGGGTAAGAATTCATTGGAAGGAAGTGTTTAAAATTGCATTCTTTTTCTGTACTGGCCAGTATTCTTCAGCTGTATTCAAGGATCTTGTTGAGATATGCCCATGCAGAGAGCAAGTTAATAAAAAACACATCCTGGGCTTCTTGTTTTCATGTGTAGCTGATACAGATCTTTCTCAGACTAGGATGTGAACTGGCAAATGGGCTGCCAAGAGTGAGATGAAAAAGCATGACAGAGACTCCAGAGTACGGTAATAGTATTCTAATCCCAGTCACACTTATGCTGTTATTTTATTTATTATTTGTTACATGCCTGGGATATGCCTGATGCATTACAAGACAAAAGGCAAGATACTTCTCTTGTGCCTTACTGCATTTCACTGTGAAACACACAGCTTTGCCTTCTGTAAAAGCAGCAAGGCAATCTTCCTTATTTCTGTGAGGCATAAGCTCTTTAGGAACAAGAAACTTTCCAGAATTCTAGTGACTCAAGAAATACTACCTAAAACTTCTGCAAGTTACTTAAAAAACTGAATAAATTATTCCCATGGGATAGTTTTTCATGGGAAGTGGGGTTTTTTATCTATTTTCCCCCCTGTCTCTGAAAGACAGCTTCAGATTTTTCACACAGGACCATTAGTGAGTGTTCCTCCCACATCCCACTTACACCTCTGGAAACTTGTATCCCATTTCTGGCTTACAGAGATGTAATTAATGTCTCAGACACACTGTATAACCCTCTCCTCTCTGACATGTCCTAACCATAGTAGAACCTGTGAATAAACCTAATAAAATAACCCTCTCCTCTCTGACATGTCCTAACCATAGTAGAACCTGTGAAATCCTGATTTTCAGATCTTAGCAAAGTCTTCCTTTAAGGAAATTGTGAGTTTTATTTATTAAGTGGAATTCTTCCTGATGAAAAAAGGTGGATCAGATGGATCAGATTCTAAATTACAGCCATTTTATGACTCTAATTCTTCTAATGGTACCCAGAAAGGGAATACTTCAGGTCTTCAAGGAGCTGTGTGCCTGGAATTACAGCACTTTATAGTTACCTTTTTTCTTGTCCCTCTGAAGTTAGAAGGATTATGCCTCAAAAGCTGCAATTTTCCACAGATTTTCCACATATTTGCTAATAGACCTTTGAACTAATGGAGAAACAAGCCTCTGGTAAATCACACCTTCCCCAAGTGATTATCTCACTGGAATCATTCCCAAGGACTGAAATAACCACATGTGTGACACACACATTATCTATCAGATTAGAAATGGACAAATCAAGTTTATTCTCTGAATTTTTATAGAACTGAGCTGGGGACAGCATGTATAACCTAGTCCATTTAAATGCTTATTGCCATTAGATGTAGTTATAATTTGGTGAGTGTTTATGAATAGGTTATTTACATCTTTTTATTCCCAGCAATTGGGTAGTCATATAAACATAGACAACTGTGACATTCCTAATATAAATTGTCTGAAGTCAAGGTCAAGGATAATAAGGGACATATTCCAATGGAATCATTCTGTTCTTTTCAACCCCCTGGACTTTTTTGGTTTTCCTTTTCTTTTTTTTTTTCTTTTTTAGCTTTCAGGATGGAAAAGCCTCTTCCTTTATCTCCACAGGATAGTCTGAGAAGATTGTGATATTTACTGTGAGTAGTAAAAATTTCTCCAAGGCAGCCCAGTTGTTTATGCAATGAAGACAGTTTGTTATCATGCTGAACAAAGCCTTAGGTAAGTGCTGACCAACTCAGAGCCACAAGGATTTCGTAAGTTGAAGTTACTGTCTCTTTTATTTCTGCCTAAAGATAGATTGTCACTTGCTTATGAGGTTCCAGTTGATGGCAGTGATATGAAATATATATTTAAATTTTGCAATTAATTGTAACACAGTGATAAAAGCATGTCACATTCTCTTTTAGAATAGGTGCAGATAAATCTGCCTCCCTTGCAGGACTTTACATCCACATTAGTCAGACAGAATTAAATGAAGAGCTAGGCCAGTGGAGGGCCATCAGCACAGCAGCCAAGCAGCTGGAGCATATCATATGAGAAGTGGGCTTGCTTAAACTGCAGAAGAGAAGGCATACCAAAAGAACATCCAGTAGCCTTCCAAGACCTATCAGGAATTTGCCAAGACAGAGAGAGGCTCTTTACAGGAAAAAATGAGGCAACGGCTCTAAATTGAAATGTGAGCTTCTGAATAAATATTATGTAAAAATGTTCTCTATGAGGATAATTAATCATTGGACCAAGGTTGAGGGAGTCTGTGGAATCTCCATCCTTGGAAGATTTCAAGATGCCATTGGACAAAGCTCTGGGAAACTTGGTCTGAATTCAGTGCTGGCTCTAATTTGAGCAGCAGGTTGTGAAGTCACTTCCAACCTGAATTATCCTAAAATTCTAAGAGACCCCCTTCTTCTCTTTAAAATTCATACCCACAGCACTGATTTATCATTGCAGTACTAAAGCAAAAATATCTAGCATCTTTTATTCACAAATCTAATTTGAATTTAATAAAAAGTGTTAATGAGACTGGGAAGTAGTTTAATGCTGATGTAACCTGACAGAAGTTTACGCAACTAGACATAATTTTTTCCTGGTGCATGTGTACTGTTCCTTGCACAACATATCCTGGACACCTGCTTGTGGTTTTTACATAAAACGGTATAAGTAATACCATGGTATATCATGGCAAGTTTTTCTTGTGAACATGAGGTCTGCCTACTGCTTTGTTTGAGCAGTGACATTGTGAACAGGCACAGATAAATAGAGAGAGAAGCAAAGAAAGAACAAATAAGAGTCCAAGATAAAGTAGAAAATGCTCATATAGTATGACTTTAAACTGAGAAGAGAGAAACCTTGGTGCTGCCAGAAAGCATCTTGGAAGGGAGAATCCCTAATTTTGCCTTCTGTCATTTAATTACATTTTTGTGCCAGAAAATGTGATTCTGCCTGTTCTTAATAAACAGCACGAAAGGTATATTGTGACTGATGTTTCCTAATCAAATCTATACGATAGCTCCACTGGTTCAAAAGTGGGTCATGAGGAAAAATTCTTAAAAAAAAAATCTTAATTTCTATTTCTCCAGAACTTTTAAGCTGATGATTTATATTTTTTTTTCTTTTGTAAATATGATTATAAATTTATCCCTCAATGTCTTACTTGGAGGCAGGCAGGTCAATATTACATATTTATATTAAAGCCTCGACCAAGAATATAGTTACATTTCAGAATCCTGTTATAACATGCTAATAGTTGGGATCTTTCAAAGGAAACTTGATTAAATATATCCCTAGATGTGCTAAGTTAAGCATTGAAACAACTAGCGTGACATAAATCATTTAGCAACCCTTATAAATGCATTTTTCCTCTAAATTTTCATCATCTATGTCTTGCTTGTACTCAGAATCATCAGATTAAGTTCCAGGAAAATCAGATACAGCTGCACATTCTGGGTTCAGAATGTACAGATATCTGAACTTACGATCTCATGAGGACTGAGTGGCAGCTTGCTTATTATCCCTGGTTTCATCTGTGTTGTGCAGGTAAATGCTAGCAGGACATGGTAGCAGGAAATGCTAGCAGCTATTCAGGATGCTCATGCACAACAAAACTCAGGTCAAGCAATACACACACACCTTTAACACACAAATTCTATTCAATCCTTTTATCATTATTATTATTGTGATGGTTGATATTATTATATTAATTATTATTAATAATAATAATAATAATGATAATAATAATAATAATAATAATAATAATAATGTTGATAATATTTCATCCTTGGCATGCATGGCAATTTATCCACAACTTAATACAACCCTTCTCTTGTATTTGCATGACAGGGCTTGATGACCGCGGGGGCTGTGATGATGTGTAAAATAGTGTCCTCTACTGCATGAATCGAGATAATGCATTTGCAATAGGTCATGCTCGGAGGAAGGCGTGCTGGAGTTGGAAAGCTCCTTCCTTTTCTGTAAAGATACTAAGCTGCAGTTTTTCTGATCAGGTTTGGTTGCTGGATGCTACCCAGAATTTCTAGTTCATCAGGACGGAAATGTTATTTTTTTTCTTTTGAAAGGGATTTATTGTAAATTTTTTTCCTGCAAATTCTGCTCTATTGTCCTACAATAGATCCCCACTTTTGATGCTCTCAATAACAGCAAAACCTG
Organism: Micropsitta finschii; assembly: GCA_034783455.1. Taxonomy (NCBI): domain Eukaryota; kingdom Metazoa; phylum Chordata; class Aves; order Psittaciformes; family Psittacidae; genus Micropsitta; species Micropsitta finschii. Next base: position 22,985 of record JAVHNF010071778.1, read on the forward strand.
ATCTAAAGGTAACATTTTACCTATGACTGGGAATATGATTTATCTTAAGAAGTAAAAACGTTGACAAAACTTCATGCCTTGAGGGGCAGCTTGGTCTATTATGGAAGTTTGTAACAGTTACTGGTACTGATGCTCCATAAAGACAAAGGAGACAGTTAACATACAGCATACACTGTTCTTTGATAGAAACACTGCTGTATTAATTTCACTCTTCAAAATATCTGAACAGTACCAAGAAACTCAAATATGACTTCAAGTAATCCACTGGGTATCTAATGCAGCTGGTAGCCCTGATTTTCTGAGGAATAACAGCATAATTTCACTGACCACAGCATGGTTCACAACCCATGACAGCTGAGGATAAGACCCACTGCAACTAATTTAGTTTGATGTTAATGAAGGCAATGTTTCAATACTGTTGGTCACTGGACATGGTAGGGAGAAATGCAATATATAACGCAGCACTTCATAACATAACTCAACCAAAGAGCATTTCTGCTGTCCCATAATGTTCAGTTTCCTTCCCAGATACACAGACCTGTGTATGAATAGTCATATGACGGTTTAGCAATGCACCATAAAACAAGAGTTACTTTCTGAACGTTATTCAAAATTAAATGTAGTATTTATTTAGCTTTCATACCTCTCAGAGTGCTGTAGAAATGATGAGTAGACATTCTTAATCCCTTTCCATAAAATGGAACAAGGAGGGATAGTTGTTAGCATAATCACATCTTAGAAAAGTGTCCTCTCTGTCACTCTCCTACTCTGACTAAATTTACAGCTTTGGAAGATAGGTTTGAGTCAATGAAGTAAATTTTAGAAATTCATCTGGGGTAGAGGGGTCTTTTTAAAGAATAGTATTGATACTTCACTATTAGTAC
>JAVHNF010071782.1:0-12613 GCA_034783455.1 Micropsitta finschii
TCGTACTACTTTTCCAAGCAGGCAGGAGCTGTGTTACCCATTCATAAATGAATGCATTTCACAAATGGGAAGATAGCTGGTCTATATCACAAACTTATTTTACTAGCTCCACTTTGTCTGGTTTAATTTCTGTGCAATTGTGACCCACCAAAAGTGGAATTATTACTAGTAGCTTGAAAGTATCTTTATATACATCTATCAAAAAAGGAAGATGCCATCTCAGTAGAAAAGCCTAAAGAAAACAAAACTGTTCTGGTTTAAAGCTAGATTATTTTGACCACACACACACAGAGAAAAGGAAGTGATTAGATAATTATGATCAATTAGAAATACAGTTATTAATTCATATACACCAAGACAGTCATTTTGTAAACCACAATCTGAAAAAAAGTTCAAAGATAAGGGAGTATTCTTAAAAAAATCATACATTATCATGTTGATCCTTCTGAAATTAAATGCCTAGGACTTAAGTTTTTTGTGGTATATGATATCTCAAAGTAGATGAAGTCAGTGTCTCATTCTCGAGCCTATTCTTACTGACTTCAGTGCTGCTGCAGCTGGCTTCAAAACAAAACTAATGGTACAAAGTGTGGATTATACCATCTTGTTGCAAAAGGCTTTCATGCCATGCAGAAAAAGAGTGAAATACTTTTGAAATCATTGAGGAACACACCATGTATTTCTGCACAATCTTACTTTCAAATCTGGGTGCCTGGAAAGGACATCCGCGTGATTAATCAGTCTATTACGGTGTATTAGTCATTGCTCTTTAGTCACCCTGGGCAATTTGAAAAATTAATATTAAGTAATTAAAAAGTTAAATATTCAGATGTATAAAGCAAGTTGGTTAATGGACCCAAAATCTCAGGGTTAGTGTCCCAACTCTATAAATTCTCCTGTGCTGTAATTTGGATTTCTGAATTAAAACCACAAACTGTCTGCAAGCAGGCAGTTCCTGAAAAAGGCAACCTTTGTAATTTTTAATGTTCTTTTTTCCTCTATATCTCCAGGAATTCAATGTATGTATCATCCACAAGTGAAATTTATGGTTGGGAAAAGTCTAAATAAACCAGAACTCTTTGAGCAATGTATAAACCTCAGTGCTATGACCAGGGCTGAATTCCATGTGGGAAACCTGTCAGAGCCAGGCAGGGATGGCTGGATGCCTCCAGGCAGGCAGAGCAGCTGGGCTCTTGAACCACAGAAGGGCAAGACAAGCATGGCCATACCACCCCACTTAATAAAGTACAGGAAAATCCCATGGGACCAAGATGGAGCATGAATAATTTGCACCTACCAGATAAGCTCTTATTCAGATTTCAGTTGTATACATATAGTTCACAGTTACACGCAACCAAGAATTGAATCACACCTGCTCATCTGCTTATGGCGACATGGAATTGCTCCACAGGCAATTTCAGACCACAGACCGACATGGTTTTGTTCTTTCTAGCTTCTTAAGAGGCTGGTGGCAGTTAACAGCTATGAGTCCCTCCTGAGACACAGCAGAGTAATCCCTCAAGACAGCTACAGTTACAGTCTTCCTATATTCTTGAAATACTTACTTACAGCTGTCCCTATTCATAAAGCAGATGTAGCAGTAGAAAAATGATGACCTTACTCCTTGAATAAGCATTCTGCCCTATCGAGTATACAGTGAAGTTCATAGGTTATTTTTTTTTTTCATTCTTTACTTCATGGATAAAATACTAGCAGTATATACGTATGGAGGCAAGTCTTCTCCACAACAAACTTAAGCAGGCAATATAAGCAGTACTGAAACCCTTGTATTAACAGGACAGGGAAGTGCTAACTTGAACCAAAACTCCATCTTCTTTTAAGAGCTTGAATTTAAGTAAGTATTGAAGAAATAAAAGAATGTTAAAAAAAGGGCAGATTTGATTTATATGGAAATACATGATCGTGAAATAGCAAGGAAAAGATATGTCTTTGTCATGCAGTCAAACATAAGCCTGATAAGGAATAGAAACTTCATGAACAGTACTTGGGTGATGATTGAATGCAACTATAATTAAAAACTAGTAACAACATAAAAATCTAGGAATTACTTGATTCTAGAAGTTGTATTGCTCTTATAGCAATATTTGTTCATTTATGAAATAGCATAAAAATTTCAGTCACTGCACTATGCCTATACTTGACTGAGATCTATAGATCTTAGTTCTATTTACAGATACCAAACCTAATAATTTTCTAAGACTGTCTCCATGTTCTTTTTAATTTTAATATATTTTAATGAATTAATCCTTAAAGCAAATACTACTTTGCATTTATACTGTACCTATGACTATAGTCTCATGAAATTATATGAAGTATATCTTAAAATAAGCAAAGGAATGATATTCTTTATATGCTTAAAGTGGTGATTTAGAGGTTAGATTTCCTCTAGAGAAACGCAGCCTGCCTAGGAAATGTCCTTACCAACACCACCATGGCCAGCCTATACTGTCTGTATTGCTTTTAGTTGTTTTAGATGTCTCTTTACAGCTGCACAGTTGTTTTACACTGTCAATATTTTAAAGGTTAAGATCAATGAAAACAAGGATATTTCATTAAAGTCACCAAAAAAATGACAAACTAATATTTTGTAAATATATCAGTCACAAATTTCTGAGTAATTCTCACTGTTTCTCCAGCTTTCCATGGAATGAATGTGGCAGCAACAGTCAGAATCTCACAAACTTTCCTAAGAATCATCCTAGCCTTTTTCCTGTGGGAGAAAGAACACTTTTATTTCTGAGGAAATAAAACCTAATTTATTGAGGGCATGAAGAGCAAAAGGGCTTTTAAAGCATCATTTATCTTGTTTATTAATTGTTGTATGCTTCAGTCTACTAGGGCTAAGGGCATTGTTTTGTCTTTAACAGTAGGCTCATAATTGCTGACAGTTGTAAAAAAAAAAGAAAAAGAAAACCATCAGGCATTTATAGGTATGCTTTAATACCTGTCAAGTATTCTATAGCTGCAAGTTTCATTAGAGACAAAAACCTGCTTATTTAAAACAAGGGTTTACAACTCAACTGTAACTTCCAGAAAATTGCAAAACTAACATTTTTTCCAAGCAACAAAAAGGTGTGGTGCATCATAACATTTGCAGAATAGGTAAATTAAATAAGGAAAGTTTGATTTTTGGAAACTCTCATGAAAATACTTGGTTAGGTGAACTTTAACTGCAGGTTTGAGATCATTTTTAATTTGTTACTCTTAATTTTTTTTAGTGAAACACCATTCTTCAATTGAAAATCTGAAACTTCATTGAGCATTTCATATGAAGAATACTGAAACAGGATGTTTAAACTACTATTCAACTTAAAAAAATAATGTTAAATTGGCCAAACCCATTCTTTTCTACAAAATTTATGTCAATACATCTGTGTTTTGCATCAGTAGTCAGGCAACTGCACCAGGAGCTGCTAGTGACAGAGTTCTGAGGTTGCAAGCTCAAAGCCATGGAAGGCACTGGCACAGAACACAATGTAGAAGTTCTTAAATAGCAAATACACTCGTTTAAAATGATGGAGCCATTTTGTTTCAAGCCAGATGACAATTATTAAGCTTATGCCTAACATTGCACATGACCTTCTACGAAGTGTGTCAGAGAAGGCAGCTGTGGGTGTGCCTGGATGAGCTGCGGGTTCAGACCAGGAGTGCTCTCTGGAAGCCGATCTCCCAGTTGTCCCATTTACTGGGCATGGGTTTTTGCACTGCTGAACAGTCCCAGAATGAATGAACTGTGTTTCTTTAAGGTGACGCAAAGCTGAAGAGACATTCCAGGAGCACACATAACCTACTCCAGCTGCAGACAGGCATGCAAGCCATGGGGCAAGGCCAGAGGAAGTCCAAGTTTTAAAAATCCCTCAGCATGGTTGTAGGTGTCGGGTCCTCAGTCCCAATTGCTTCACTGCCCCAGCACTGCTGGTTGGTGACACTTGCTAATATAGACAGAGGTTCTGTGCTCAGAGGTAATCAAAAGTAGACTGACTTTAAATATTTTCCTAAGAGACTCCAGGAAGCAAGTTAAAAAAGCCTATTACTGACAGCTTGTTATTTTCTGCAAGAGGTACAATGTAAAACTAGGTAACCACCATCTCCTAGGTTCTGAAAACAATGATTTCTCTTTTACATTACTGAAAACTAGGACTTAAACCATTACCAAACCAAGTACTCACTGATCTATCACTTCTCTGTTTAGGATTAAGAGCTGACTAGAATTTAGTAGGGTTTATTCCTTACCAGCCTGTCCTCAGAATACAACAGTGGTACCTGCAGTCAGGGGATATTAACAACCCTGCCTGAGGGAGCACACAATGTCTTATATCCCTTACCAAGATAGAAAGGTCAGTTACCTACTATCACTCCTGGGTTTTCATGCTGGCATAAAAAGCAGCAGCCTGTAAAGCTACAAGGAACCACCTTCAACAATAAAGCCATTTAAGAGCTGGAAGTAGGCACTGCCACAGCTCTGTATGAAAAAACAATAAACCACAAAGATTAATAAAAGTCTCGTATCACCAAAGCTGGTGCAGCACCTCAGTGTCTGGAACAGATGTTGGCAACAACTTGCTTCCATGACAAACACAGGCTGTCTCAGAAGGTGTAAGGATGAGGTGTACTGAACTACAGCTTCAGTTTCTTTTCACGACACAAACTGCTGAGCAGTCGCAATGCTGCTTCCGAATGACAACACAGATTAATTACAGCAATTATAACTCAGCAAGTTTGCTCTTGTCATTTTATCTCTTTGTAAGTAGTGATAAGATCATTTAAACAGTCACAAAGTTTAGGGTAATACATGATTTTATCAATCACTCGCTGTCCTGTTGATAATTCATGCTCCTAGGACACAAATCCCTGAATGTTAAAAATCACAGCATTTTGGTAACAGTAATGCCGTAATGCTGTTATTTGCAAAACTACTGCAAATAACCGTATAAAAACATGCAAAACTACTCTTCAGCGCTCCACCTAACGGCAACACCTTTGTCTACTAGTGCACTAATGCATCCCCCGCTCGTTGTAAAACGATTAAAGATGTTACAAGATGTTTAAACCCGCTTATCCCGTCAACGTGAATAACCGGGGCCGTTTCCTGTGGAGGCTGTGCCTGCGCTGCCACTCCCTCCGAGGCCAGCTGGGGTCGCTGCGGGGCAGCAGAGACCATCCCTGTCTTCTCCCGGCCCGGGGACCGGGATAGAACTGACCAGCGCCCTGCAGCAGAGGAGTCACACCGGATCTTTCCCTTCCTTCCCCCCCAAAACCCCACCAGAAATCATGGTAGCAGCAGCGGGCTGTGCTAGTTCTGCCCTCTTAGGTGTGACGCGCACCGCCTCCTGCGGACACAACAACTACGGTCACAACGGATCTACGGCAGGAACGCGGAGGTAAAGGGTATCTGCAATTCTGCCACACCAACTGAATAGTCCATCATTTCAAAGCAGTGCATGGGTAACGGGAGCAGAATTCAAAGGACAAAGAGAGCCGAGTACAGCTTTCACTGCACTTCAAATTCACAAACGAGCTTTGCTTTCCCCCTCCTGTAAAGCCACCTGCGGCTGGGGGAGCTAGCTGCTCTGTAGCTTCTCTGGTCAGAGTAGCTACACTTCAACATCTAGCAATTTTATTCCCTTCAGTGTGACTCCTGCCAAACCATCACGGTTGATTTTCCTGATTTTACTGCAGCTTCTTGTATTTTACTCCTGGAGGTGACAGGAGGCACTAAACAACACTTAGCAACTCAGTCTTACTTGACTCAGAACTCCCCTCCAAACTCTGCAAGTGCAGGTCAGTCATTTACTCTCTGTGATCTCACCAAGACAGTCACACGGACTGAGTTGGCAATGACTTTCAGAATGTGCTGGAGTTAATGTACTAAGGGAACAGAAGCAGCTTTCTTGTTTGCAAAATGAAACATATGCGGTGTTTACAATTAGAATTTTATTATCCTTAACAATTTAATAGAGGAACAATTTAATCTCGAGAGACTGTATTAGATGTCAGTAATGTTATCAATATTACCAGTAGCTCTTAAACAAATTAAGCTGCTGTGCAGCAGGGTCAGATCACTAATCAGCAAAGGCAGCTGGTTACTGTTACAGGCAGCAAGGTGAAGAGGCTGGGCAGAACCTCCTCTTCTCTTTGCCCAGCTGACAAAGCTTTAGTTACTGAGTTCAAACAGATTCCTGGCATCAAAATGAGTCAAGTCTACCCTCAGGTCACACACAGTATAATACTTTCAGAGGCTGAAGCCTATCTTAAGCTCATAGCTTTGAAATTCTGATACCTGATGCTAGGTTTGATATTGTAACTTGAATTTCTATAGGCATTGGGGAACCTACATGTACTACGAAGCAAATGAACTCACAGCACTTGGTCACGCTGAACAGTCAAGACATTTTTATCCAGGTAAATCTGCAAGAGCCTCTTTGTAAAATGTTTAATTATGTTCATTGAAAATGCTGAGTTTCATATAAAATCTGTGGTGGTTTCTGTGGTCTCAACAGTTTATATGGAAAAAAACTTTCTTTCACTCAGTGATAACTTCAGTAAAGAGTTTCCCACAAATAACATATATTTTTGTGGGTATCTAATAATTATTAGACACAACATATGCATCTAATATCTGTTCTTAAAAAACAAGTTTGTCTGAATGTTAATTATCTCTGCTTACATGATAGCAATTAAGAATTTTCAAAAGTATCACAATGTTCCCCTGAAGTAGGAAAATAAATAAACTGCCCTCCTTAAAATGAGCATATGTCTAAGAGTCCAGAACTAATGATATACCAGCCAGCTTATAGCCCCTTATTTAATCTCAACTGCTCAGGAAGATGATATTTAAGCATAAAAAATACTGTCTTCAAACAGTCAGTGTTTGCTCCTGAGTGTTGTGTTAAAGCAGCATGCAAAAAGTGTCAAACCCAATCAAAACTCAAAGGTGACTTGTTCTAGAAGTATATTGTTAATGCTAATGAGCCTCTTTGCTTTGGTCAGAATATTGCATTTTTAACATACTGCTGCTTTTATACCTCCAGCAATTTTCAACATGTTTATACTTGATTTAACAGACAGTAAACCAGGAAAAATGTATGTGTCACAGGAAACTTCCAAATTGCTGATTTTTGATTTTGCAATAACGAGTAGCACCATTGTACATGTTTCCTTTCTGCAGTGGGAATTTACAAGGCTATAGTGAAGGCAGTATGTCATCGGAGAGCAGAGAGCTGTTCAAAATCCTGTGCAGAGACAGTCTCTTGACAGGAATATGCTTCCTTTGGCATGTGCAGTTCTTGGTGTCCACTATGGCGGAAGATAAGCACTCTGCAACAGAAACCAGTGCCAACAGGCATTTGCTCCAGACTCTTAAAATACAGTTTTCCACAACTCCTTTCAACACTAACACAACACAGAACAGAGTAAGGTGCAGCTTCCTGAGTAGGAACTTTCGATGAGTCTTTAAAATGCCCTGCAATGTGCTGTATGCTTCTGACACAAGACCCCATTGCTGTCAGGTAACCAGAAGCCCCATCAGTCTCTGACATATCATAGGTCTTGGCCATCTCAAGCTTGAGAACAGATGTTCTCAAGGAAAGCAGCCTCACAGGGACAGGCAACTGTGGGTCTAGGCCAATAACTCTCAAGGAAGTAAAACTTGAGCTAAGAAACAGTTAATGTACATTGCAGACTAGGGTCAGACTCTGCTGTCCTTTTGCAGGACCAGAAGTACCCTGACAGACTGAAAATTAGAATTTGCAGCGTAGTGTGAAATGGATCCTTTTAGCTGGTGATTTAACTGACAAAACTGAGTAGCTCAGCATGCAGATTATAAACTGGTACTCCCACTCTTCCTCCCCTTCTCTGCCATTCCATAACAGCCTCACAACTTGAGTTGAAACAAAATGTGTTGTAGCTGCCTCCTATGTCCTGCTATGCTTTTTGGGTGTTCTGCCTTCCTTTACTGGCTCCTATTCAGAATAAGCATTGGAAACTAAAGGAATGAGGGACTGTGTAGTGCTGTATGTTCGGACCCAAGTCATGACTTACCGGAAAACAAGAAATGAGAACTCGAATAAAGGCATAATGAGAACAGTAATGGGATGAAGTAGTATCTATCTTTTTCCTTCTAGTTTTGTTCACTGCTGAACAGATAAATAATTTGCCACAGAAGGTAAATAAGTCTGTCTAGTCATTCCTAGCCCTAGGATGCAGACAGCTCTGCCAAACTTATCACTGCAGGGGACTCTTAAGTCATGGCTTGTTACTAGGGGCAAACAAAAATGACTGCATGAACTTCAGTGTTCACGCTCCCCACTGTGAAACACTGGAACGTAAGCAATTTACTAAAGATAGCTTTAACCTCTTGGGACATACAGCTGCTTCCTGAGTTTCTTTGCCTTGATGTGGCATGTCATGGATCACTACTCTACTGCACATGAAACTCAAATCTTCTGCCCTCTTGACCCTTCCAGAAACACACTAAAAAGCAAGCTGGTTTCCTCTCATTTTTTTTGTATGTCCCCAGTGCCCTGACACAAAAATGTGGGATGTGGACCAAAAAGCTGACTGCTGTAAAGTTAGGATTCAGGGGGTAGCCTTCAATTCAGTTAGCAAAGAATATAGAAAGTTGTAGCTACTATGTTAGTCTCTAAATAGAAAACTGGCTCTTTTGTGAAGTATCTGAAACATCTGTGCAAATAAATATAAGCAGGACAAAACTGTTCACCCCCAAATTGTCTCCTCCCAAAGCATCCTGTTTTTCAGTGTCCCTGTGTGCACGCACTATATACTCTACGCATGATGAATGAAGATGTGACTCCCAGGCTAAAGCATATAGAGATGCCACCCCAAGATCCATTACCCAAGGAAAAATACAGTGTTTGAGAGGACTATACTTGCTACTCACACTGTGCACACCCAGAGCCTTCCAGATGGCAAAACTTAGCAATCCAACGCCACACCACGCATACAGTGAGCCCCATCCTAGGGCTCGTAAAGCCAGTGATGAACCGCTCTCTGGTAATGTAGCTGTGGCAGTAATCCCCTAGAACCAGAAATAAAAGTGATTAAGACAAAGTGAACAATAATTGGAAAAAAAAAAAAAAAAAGAACTAAAAATGTTAACGTAGCAATCTAGAATTCTAGAATTTCTCCCTACTTGCCAGCTGTACTGGTGTTATGGCTGCCAGCAGACCCAAAGAGCCAAGCAAGGGGGTGGAAGAGCTGGCTTCCCACCAGGAACAGTTTTCATAGCTGCCACTACCACTTGGGTATGATTTTTATTATCTAGAAATGCTGAAGTCAACTGTTTCATGGGCACAAGAATCTGACACTCAGCTATCCCACCAGTCAAAATAGCTGTCACAAGCCCTTATGCCAGTGATGTCAGAACATAATCACTGTACATCAATCACTGATTTTGGTACTTGTTCTTAGTGGGATATAGGTGGGAGGCAACCACCGGCCTACAGGTCTTTATCTGCAGTCCTGAAACAGCAGATTAGGAAAATGGTGGAACGAACTTGAGTAGGTTTCAGTTGGACACAGGGTATAACAGTGACTGGTATTTTGAAGGTCTACCAACTCTGAAAGAGCTCTGGAAACTATTCAGTAGTCGTATTCAAAATTATAGGAAACTACAGTAGTAGTATTTAAAATTTTGTAAAGAGCAAACAACCATGCTGAACCCATCCCCCTGCAGAATTCAAGTGGCAACATAGAAAATGCTCTGCATGCTCCATACTTCTCATTTTTGACAGAAACAAGAGCAGGCAGGTTTAACCAGCTGTTAAGATAGTGCTGCAAAAGAGCATGCCATGAGACATGTCCTGAAAACACAAAACACTGTCCCTTGGAAAAGGCCACCTCAGGCCAAGAGGAATGGAGCCTCAGCCACGATAGGATCACGACCATGATGAAACCTTCTCTGTCGCAGCTACCAAGGGCATAAACCACATGCTGGCTGACATCTACCAATTCCCCATTAGCCAGCTGTTTTAATCTCACAATGCCAACCTCACTGTACCTATTTGGTATAGGACAGCTCCAATCTGTGTAGCCCACAACAGCAGCAAGTCAGACATTGGTAAATGTCAGCAAAAGAGTTTATTTCCACAAAGGATCACTGTTCAATTCTTCACATAGAAATACAGATTTCAGTTGGTAATTGTCGAAGACTGTCATCTATGGTCCTTACACAACTGAACAGTCCTACTTACTTACTGGGTATCTCAGGATAAAAAACCAGAGCTAAACATAAATGAGGCTGCAACCATACAAATATATTCAATAAGGAATTATTTCATTTATAGTCTAAAATACTGGAAAGTGAAATTAACTTGAGGATCAAAAAAAAAAATTTCCTCCAAAGCATGCCAAAGCGCTGCATTTTTCTACTCATCACAAAAAGTGGGATAAAAAAAGTCTTTTGCATTCTTGCTTTAATAGACTGCCTTTTTTTTTTAATGGCTACTTTTTTATTTTGATATAATTAAATATCTGCAGTGCCTATCACTATGGTATTTGGTCAGTGAAATAGCACCAGTAGGGTTTTTTTCCTCTTGGCTTTGTATTTATCAAACTGCTAAAATGACCCTCAGACAGTCCTCAGCATTAACACTTTTTCTTAGCAGTTAGCTATAGGCACAGTTATCCAAGAACAAATACACACTTGCAAAGGGCACAAAAAAAAAAATGCATCTTGATCCTTATTTATTGCGATTTGGACATCACAAAGTGGAAGCTGTTAACAAAACCACAGTCTATAAGCATATACATACACAAACAAGGACACAGAGATCTCTAGTCACGCTATTATACCAGGTCCTATTAATTTCCTTACCACAGCTAATGAACTTTCATAACTCTTTCAGCAGAGACTGCTTTGAGTCTTTCAGCAGAGACTGCTTTGAGTAGATTTAAAATGCTGATGATTGTTTCTGACATTTTTCCTGCTTCCATAGTCTAACCGTATATAATAACATGCAGGCAAATTTCTCCCATTTGGAAGATGGGAAATGAATGGACAAAAATATCCTCTACACAGCATCTTAAATAGGAGCCATTATCTGTGAAAATTGCTGGGGAAAAAAAATGAAGCACGCCTGAATACTATTTAAATGCTTGATTGCCCCAGAAAAAAGAGTGGCAAGTGGAAACAATTGATTTGTTTTTACTGACAGCATTCAGTCACAGGCTGATTCCTCAGGGTACACAGAGAAGGAATTCTGTAAACAAGACAGTTTATTATATGATGATCAGATATGCTGTTCAGGGCATCAAGAAAGCTGAATAATGAAACTATAAAATTTTAAAAGACAACAGCAGTGTGGAAGAAAAAGATGTCACCAACAAAGAACATTTTTAAGAGAACTGAGTTTTATCCATGAGCCCATTATTCTGTGCACAGATCATTTTCTCTTCATTACTGCTCCTATTTTTTTTTAAGCAACACTTTAAAAACAAGCTATTAAACAATACCTGAGTCTTGCTAAAAACCAGGCCAGGGAAATATAGGGCAGAATGAGTTGATCACCAAAATATTTGCTTTCCTCCCCTCCTTTTTTTTTTTTGCTTTCTGGAGGATATAAGCATGAAGTGGGAGAAGGAGAAATGACAGTGGTTTTTTTCAGACACAGGCCTCAATCCTGTAGCAATCCCCTTGTGGGTAAAAGTGTGTCTAAAAGGAAGCAGTGCCTAAAATAAATGATGTGTTCAACTGTTTTGGTTGATTGTACTCCGCATGTTCACTGTTTTGTATGACCTTACCCATTGTAAAATTCAGCATTTGGTAAAACTGGACACAAGAAAGCTGCTGCATCTGAGCATTTAATTATAACACCACCCCCAGTAATTTCTTAACTGAAGGTCTCTGCAGTGGTTCATCACTGAACAGGAAGACATAATCTCAGTTTCAAGTCAATTTGGAGGCCAGTCCTACATATGCTTATATTTACTTTACCTCACTAGGACTAAGGAGGTACAGTAGGTGCAATTTCAGCTTTCTCTCTTGCCAGTAACACTCTATAGATGCTACGCTATAAGAGTAGTTGCTAATTTTGCTTTGCAGTCTTTTTCTTCACATGTTCAGGTAAATCCTGTCAGCAACTGCATGAGATCAGATTAGTTTTTGGCCATCAGATTTCATAGTATCAAGCCACCGCTCACTTCATCAGTCCCTTTAAGTGGTGGGAAGGGAGGGGAGAGCCTGAATTTTGACTAAATTATTTCACGTCCATATTCCACATCTTACAGGCTTTCTACCTCCTCATTCCCATACTTAGCACAGTTACCTCACTTCCCAATTCACTGCAGTATTGTGAGACCACATGGTGAACTGGACCACCGAGGCGATACAGGCTCATGACTAAATTGTGTCAAGACAGTGTGCAATCAAGACAGGCCATCAATTCCATTGCATTCTGCAGCAGCAGTAATGATTCCAACAAAGAGTGTAAGCTTTATGCATGTCAACTAATCTCAAGTACTTAAGTGTTTAGCAGTGCCAACTCTGAATGGATTTTTAAGCTAATCCTACCCCTACTGACTTCCATTACGTCCAGTGCTCTTACCATCAATTTTGTACAACCAAACTTGATGT
>JAVHNF010071783.1:4785-27102 GCA_034783455.1 Micropsitta finschii
AGCTGAGGCGCTGGCACAGGGTGCCCAGAGAAGCTTTGGCTGCCTCATCCCTGGCAGTTTTCAAGGCCAGGTTGGACACAGGGGCTTGGAGCAAGCTGCTCCAGTGGAAGAGGTCCCTGCCCGTGGCAGAGGGTTGGAACTGGATGAGCTTTAAGGTCCCTTCCAACCCAAACCATTCTATGGTATCTCACATCTGTACTACCTGTTCTTAAAAGAATAAAAAGAATTAATGAAATATGAGGAAGTGCAGATTTCAACTTTTAACAAGACATTTTGAGCAAGAGTTACAAAATATTGTATAGAAGTCAGTGAAAAAGTCAGACCAGCAATGGTAACAAACTGATCCTATCATGTCCTTCTAGTAAGAATGTTTATTTGGAAGTAGTTAGAGGTGTAAAGTGATAGCACAGCTTGCTTCCTACTGATAGTAGAGTAAGTTCTCATTCATTTATGCAAGCCTTGAACCCAACTGAAGCTAAAGCCAGGCTTTCCTTCCAATCCCAAACCCACCAGGTTCAACCTCTGAAGCGTAACATTCAGGCACAGCAATTTATCTCATCAATAATAATTTTGTCTCTTGGTTTGTATTCCATGTTCTACAAAATGAACTCTTCAAATCTCCTTGTGTCCCTTAGTTTATTAGTAGCGAATACGAACTAATTCATGAAACCAGTACAAGTGAATGGGTCATTTAAGGAGGCCAACATTCATGTATTTAAATTTTATGAATAAATTGTTTCCATTTCATTCATGTGATTATATGAATTGACCTTCTTTCTCTTCTTAAAAGCCTGCAATTTCATGTAATTTGCAGATGGTGCTTGACTAAACTACGATCCCTCAAAATAGGGTTATTTTGGCTAAAAATGAGTGTAATTCAGCCCTGCTTTAAGTATGGGTCTGTTGAGGAATCTGTAATAAAATCTAAGCAGGTTTGCTTTCCAAATAGCTTAGAATCCTTTAATATTTCACACATGGTGACTTATTCATACTGGAGTTTGAGTCTTGAGTTTGACTACAAGCAACTGCTGTTTAAAAAATAAAGTCAAATCAAATCAAACCAAAATGTTAAAAAAAAAAACAAACCCAAAACAAACAACTTGATGAATTTTTAAATAATAAAGAAACTAAAAAAAAAAAAAAAAAAAAAAAATGACAAAACACATGCACACACCAAAAGACTGTTTTGTGGGGATTTTAGTATGTTCCTAAGCATATTTTATTCATTTAGGTGATGCTCTGATTCCTATGTTCTACAGGTTTATGCTCCAGAATACTGGCTGCAGAGCATTTTGGTTTCAGACCTCTTAACCTATCTCTGTGCCTACTCAGATATGGGATTTACATAGTAACTAGATGGCAATTAAAGTTTCAATTTAACATTAACATCAAAATGCTTTAAAAGCTGCCCATCCCTGCCAGCCTTTGTTGGCAGCTAAACTTTGCATTCAGTGTTCAATGCAGTTGTTAGTGATTGCCCAAAACAATTAAAACACCCCAGAAGTTTTCCTATAGAGTTAAATCCTCCAATGGGCTATTGCTCAGTTTTACTACCCAATAGTATGAAGCATATATTAATACAGAAGTGATCCCCTCCAAAGAGCCACTTAAAACCACATAAATAGGCATGACTTGCACATACATGTGCAGCAAAGAATGGATGTA
Source organism: Micropsitta finschii (assembly GCA_034783455.1). Classification (NCBI taxonomy): domain Eukaryota; kingdom Metazoa; phylum Chordata; class Aves; order Psittaciformes; family Psittacidae; genus Micropsitta; species Micropsitta finschii. The sequence goes on from JAVHNF010071783.1 coordinate 6,451, forward strand.
ACTTTAGGTAGCATTTAAACTGAATGTCAGATAAAATGCAGGTGGTACTTAGCACATCCATGAATCTGGGCCAAGCCTTGCATTTCTTACTTCAGACAAAATTACCTTCAAAGTCTTGGGAGTGTTTCTGGTATGAGTTTCATACAGAAAACTGAAGATGCCTGTTGCAGGCAACAAGCTGAGGAGCTTGGAAATTCCAAACCCTAATGCTTAGGCTTGAAGCCTTACGATTCTGCCTCTACTCTGTAATTGTACCAGGAAAAACAAACTAGCTGATGTGCAGAACATCATGTTTCCACTGGGACATCACTTGTGGATGTGCAATCATTTACCTATTAGCTAGATTTTAATGCTTAGTGTGGCACTAATATACTTCTAAAGGTGTAGCTGAAGGGTTTGTAGCCCTTTCCCAACCCCTAAGAGTTTCTAGTTGAATGTCAGCAAGATTTAATGATTTCATGTCAAGATTTAATGCAGTAACTATGTTCTAAAAACTGGGCAATACCCAGGTTTGTAGCACTCTCATTTGTGGTTTCAGTAATTAAATCTGGGGATATTAGAAGCATGAAGAGTTACTCTTGCAAATAAAACCCTTCCCTTCTGCAAACTTGGAGCCAAGAAGATTTTTCCCATTAAACATTTCTGAATGACGTGATCCTAAGGATTACTTTTTCCCTTCTCTGCATTAAGTCCATTATTTCCTGATCTAGCAGGTAGTGGTTTTGCAGACCAAAGAGACACGCCGTAAAGGTGTCCAAAGATGTCACAGGAGGTCCAAAAGGTACATATTATTTGTTTGGTTGGGTTTTTCAGTCTCAGGTTTCTGTGTTTGCACTGCACTTTATTAAGAACACACAGAACATGAAAATCGGCATGTACAAACTCAAGAAAAATCAAATAACCACGATTAATATGAGTGGGCTCGCTTTTCAAATGGAAAAGCTCAAGGTGTTCTATCATATTAAGCTTTCCTACTATCATTCTGAAGAGTATCTCCAAGTGTGTCTCCATTATGCAAATGTGGAAGGCAACAGAGGGAGAGGAGGTGACTTACAGTACCTCTGACTTGGCCAAAGCCAGAAGCCAGAGTCATGGTTTCCATGCCTCCAGCTGAACCTGAACACACTGACCTCCCTACCCAAGAAACCAGTGTATTTCTCCTTCCCTCAAAATGCTGTTTAAAGGAGTGCAGGCTCTGCTGAACAGGAGGAAGGTCCTCCCCTTCTGCCCTCATGCTTTCCAAACAAACAACACACACACATCTAAGGAATCAAACTGTAACTCTACTGTCTGCAATCACTACTGATGAAATTCTCAGTTCATTATGTTGATGAATACCTTGTGGTATTTATTTAAGATAACCCTAAGAAATGTGATTTTTTGCTGTTAAGCATCAGACTTCAGTTTAGACAACTAGTTTAAGAAACAAATATTACCTTTTTAAACAGCAATTGCATGTAGAAATGACTAAGAAGAAGCATTTACGTGATTAAAAGTCACTTGAGTTTTTATTGAGAATTGTTACATTTAATTTGTGGATTTGCCAAATAAATAGCACTTATTTGGGACTGCCGAGTGTCAGTTCACTAACAACCACCTTAGCAGGCTGCTAAACCCGCACATAGCAGCTGATATCCCATCACACCCAGGATCTCCTGGCCCATGCAAAACACACCTCGTGTTTAGGAACATTCAGCTCTCACCAGTTCCATGACTGGCAGTTTCATCTTTGTCTTTTTTTATCACAAGAAAAACCAATTTTTTTGGGGGTAGTTCTGAAAATCCATGTTTTGAAATTAATTTCTGGGGAATGTTCTGAAATATTCCTGGGAATAGGCCAGCATGTTTTTTTTTTTTGTTTTTTTTTTTTTTGTTATTTTAATGCTAAACAAAATCTCTTTGATCACTACAGTGTGAAGGAGTTCTTGTATTTTAAGCTTTTCACATTTTCAGTCTTAAAAGGATTTAGGTTGGTCTCAACATGCTATTTTGGGGCTAAAAATCGGAACGGAGACATGAATACATTATTGATCAGCTCAAGCAAGGCAAGAATTTAATTTTTAACTCAGAATACAGAAAATTCTTACGTTTGTTAGACACAGCCTATCTTTAGATTTGTATCCTAACCATTCACTGCCTCTGAAGACAGTTTCTGCCAGGGAATCAGAAGCAAACTATAATCTGTGCTAGACAAATGTGCTAGATTCATCTCCACAGCACCTATGCATGCTCTATCCCTCGGAAAACAATCCATTGCGTTTAGAGTGTTCGCTCCAAATGGAGGGGATTTAATTTTTGTTACAAATAAACACTAAAACCTGTACCCCACTCACATGCAGGGCTAACTGACAGCGAACCAGTACAGGGATGGAGATGTCATACCCTTGATTTTTAATAGGGGGCTGCCCTCCAAGTGAAGGAGAAAGCCAAGAAGTCCATGTTCCAGTGCAAGGTACTCACTGGAAAGCTCTACAACAGGCACTGGCTTTGCTCATCATAGCTTAAAGCAGTCTCAGAGATCTCTTCCACTGAGGCCAACAGCAAAGCCCCACTGATTTGATGGGTTACTTTTGCTGGAACACAACACTAGGCATTACTACAGGATTCCTATGGTAACTAAAAGCTGTTCAAGATCAGGTCCAAGAGTCTGACGCTATTTGCTTTCTTGAAACACTAATGTGTTTTACAAGTTTGGGGTTCTGATTTAGTCATCAAAGTATGTTCAAAACCAGCCCCTTAGCAGTAGTCAAACAACAACCCCCTACCAAAGCAGCAATCCGGCTCTAGCTGTAAAATTCATTGTGGAAAACCAAAACTCTTGCAAAAAAAATAACAGTACTCTCATGCATGTTAAACCGAGCAAACAAACTGCGGCAGGGTAAATGGAGAACAACCTCAGCATGAAATAAAAATGAGTCAGAGGAGATGCATTCCACAATGGACAATGGCTCATCGTTTATGACTTACAACACAATGAGCTGATTACTGAATGATAGAAGAAAGATGCAGTTTTACTTCACAAATTTTTCTATCACGAACTAAAGGCAGGTTTCAAGATAAAAGACCAAATTCATTTAATGAATTGTCTCTTTAACTGGATCCTCTCTTTAAGCAGGTATTTCTATTAGACCACCCCAAGTCCCAAAGCATATTCACAGGGAAAAATAGGACTGTTGATTTCTAGCTTCATAAAAATCATTCATTATTACACGGCATTAACTTTTGTAAATAACAAAGCAGAGCAAAACATAAACCCACTATTATGAACCAATGTTTAAAAGAGGTTTTGATAAAAACCTGGAAATCATTTCCATCAGCAATGAAGCAGGCTGCCCATTGGAAAAAAGACAATTTATTTTTAGGATTAGCTTTGGCAGAAGGTTACCTGGAACAATTCTGCTGTTATGAATAAGGTAAGAGATACAAGCACACAGACTTGCCTTCTCTTTGAGTATTTATGAAGCCATCTGAAGACTCTTTTGTCTATTTTTAAAGTGTTTTAAAAGTTGTTTCAGAGAATTGCTTTGTTCAAAAATTAACATACATCTCCTCAAGTGCTCAGTGGGGAAAAGTCCATTGTACCTAGGTGGTTTGGGGAAAGGGGAGGGGTGCAAAGGGGTATTCCCTAAGCAGCACTGAGAAATAGATATTCAGTTAGAAAAATGCAGGAGCATACCTTCTGGCCAAGAAACAGACTTTTGGTGGACAGGACTGTGAAACCATCTGCAGGAGTTCCCTCTGTTGTGCTGTCAGCACTGGCTGATTTGCTCACTTCTCCCTGCTTCTTCTTCCAAAAATATAGTTGATTAGTTAACTCAAGGCTGAGAAAAACAGTTTGATAGCACTACGATATATGACATGCCATAAATGCTCACAGGCAATAAAGTGCCAGTACAAACACCAGCATTTGGATTTTATCCTTTAGTCTAACTGAAAAGACTGATTACAGATGAAGGAATCAATAGGAAAAGAGACCTCAGTGTCTGTAAATCTGCATAAGTCTTTTCTTGCCTACCACAGTGCACACTTCAGAAGACAGTTGTCTTAAACAAGAAAACAAACAGCTTGAAACTTTTAACAGCTTCCTAATGGCTTGTGTGGGAAAAGATAATGTATTTGTTCATTGTACGGTAAAACCTGACTTGCCGGAGTGCAAATTCTCTCTGTGAAGAGAGGAGCTCCCAGATGTCACAAAGTTCTGTTTCAGAAAAGCTGCTTTGTAATCTGGCCTCCTTAGAGGCAGGGTCAGAAGAATACATCTACTTTCTACCTGCCTACTACTAGTAGGAAATGAACTGAATCATTTTCTCTGTCCTGTTTAACACTGTCACCTTCCTTTACCTCCAGTAAAGCTGTAGGTGGAGAGGGTGTTCCCCTCCGCCACCATTCCTTTTTTCAACTGTATTCCTGAAGCAAAATAACAGGTTTCAGGAATGAAATGATTTATTGAGTAGAAATAAGAATTAGGAACATTTTGAAAGGGATGTTTCATGGAGACAGTGAATTGACTGCTGTGGTTATAAAGTCAGTTTGTGCCAAAAATAATTTCATATTTTCAATGAAATTACTACTTATGATTTCACATAAATACTTGGTGCCTCAGCAGTACCTATGGTGAAGCTAAAAAGCACACCTGGAATATTAAGCGAGCCACTGTTCTCCTATTGGCCCTTTCCAAAGTATATAAACTAAATCTATGGCCGAGCAACTAAAATGACTTTGATGCAATGGTATATTGGTGCTTTAGAAGCTGTAACCATGCTTTGCTTTACACAAATGTTTTGGAAATTAGATTTTCATGGGCCCTATTTCAATTCCCCAGGAGTTTACTGTTAGCCAAATGCCAATATAGTAAGCAGACAATACAGTTTATTGTGTGGAAGAAAAACAGAACCCCACAACAGACTTCCTGCTTTTGTAATCAAGTAAGGGGGAAAAAATTCCAGATTTAGGGAACTTATTAGTGCATGGTTATTAGAAGCACTGCACTTGGAAATGTCAGCTAGTCCATGTTTTAAGAGAGCAAACTAAATTCAGTAGTTCAAAATAAGAGTGAAACATCATTTGAATGACCAAGTAATTAGTACCAGAGACATGCAGTTCTGTTTGACCTGGAAGCAACTTTTCACATGCACTGTTCATTTCATGTGAAAATCATGTACTTTTCTTCCCATTTTTATAATCTATGGCTTGACAGTAGCTGTTTTGCAAAACAAACAAAAGATCCTTTGTCACACACAGACATTAGAAAGATTCCCTATCCCTACAAACAAACTAAGAAAAAGGAATGAAGGAATGTTCTCCTCAGCTGAAAAACAAAATGCTATTCCTAAGGTTTCTTTTTGTCATAAGAAAAATCAGGTTTTGGTCCTCTTGTTCTTGCCCTCACAACTCACATTCTGGTCCTCTTGTTCTTGCCCTCACCTCCATATTTCATTTTGAATGACTTGCATTGATTACTAGGAAATAAAAACCTCTCAAAATAAACATGGAATAGTCTCAACTCTAGCATACTAACAGCAGAGAGAAGGACAATTGTGGTCTTCAGCTCAGCCAAAGACATCCTGTATAGCCAACAATACAGTTTCTTTGATGCAGCTATCTGATGGTAGCAGTATTGCATCCTACTCCAGGGGTATTTCTCGCTCCTTGGGTTTCATCAAATCAACTATGAGGAACCTTGCACTAAACTAGACCAAGCCAAAATGCATTTAAAAACCCAATAAGCAACAGAAAATAACAAAACTTGAAAACAGGACTCTGACATGCTAATGGCTGAGGGCATTGTTACAAGTGACTTAGGCTGTTGTTTTCATTCATCATTTAAAACTGCAAAATGCTGCTTTAGTTTGACTTTACCTGTTCAAAAAACCACCCCAACCCTGTATTCTTTGTCTCTTGCAGGCCCATAGCAATACCTGAACAAAGTCCAAGCCAGTGCACTCTGCCCAGCCCAATGCAGGCACCTGCACAGTCACAGCAGACCTGCCCCTGTAGTCACTTCCTACGATCTTTTTGCTCACAGGTAAGGCATGACTTACCCTTCCCACACCCTTCTTCTGTTTCCTGGTGCCTTCAGCCTATGCCCACCTAAAGACTGTTTCATAAAGTGCATTTACAGCTTGTCTGCACTCTGTCCTGCAGACCTGTGCCACTTCTGAGGGTTGTCAAGCTTCCAGTTGCTCTAGGGAGAGGGCAGCACTCTCTTCAGGATTTGCTTACACTGTACTGTCATCACTACTATCAACAACACATGGAACAGACCATCTACCCTACACATGCTACTCCCTGCAGCTACTACTAGTAAGCTTGTTTGGGTTTAAAATGACCAGATTACCTTGGATTTCCTTGCCCCTTTCTTGCCGCCTGTTTTCTTTGATACAGTTTTTTTCTGTGATGGAGACTTTGCCTTCTTTGCTGGAGGTGGTGTGAGGATCGTGTCATTCACGCTGAAGAAAAATCTGAAAGAAAAATAGAGAACAGTCCTATCTGCACTTAGAAATACAGAGTAATTATCACAGCTTGTCTATGTTCCATATAACAGAAATGTTCTTATTTGCTGCTAGAGCCTCTTCATATACAAAATGTTTTTTTGCCTCAAAACCTGTCTGCACACAATATATTAGAAGTACTTTTATCAGCTCCTTCACATCTTATGACTATCAGAAAATACTGTCACTACTGTGGTATTGTACACAATGCTTCATCCTGTAAATAAGTCCTTGCCTCTAAAGATATGTTCCTTAAAAATATGTTTGTACTAGAATAGGATCACTCATGAATGTGATCTATCTTAATCTCTAGCATCTGGTACCCAATATTCATAGTCAGAAAACAGTCTCAGTATCCCATCCACCACATTCTTTTCATATTCTGCAGAAAAGTCAGTATTTGACTATTAGTAGGTGTAGTCTCTCAAATCCTATAAAGGTCACAGTCACAGTCTGGTGACATATCTGTGTAAGGAGACATTTACCACAGCTTTTTTTGCAATCAGATTGTTAAGGAAACATCTGGATGTTAGTTCATGATGACCACCAGTAATTTCATTCTTACAATGACATTCATCTTTGCTCTGCCTTGATGGCAATTAAATATTCCAAACCAAGGAAAATGCAAATAAAGGCACATACATTTTTTGGTGACCTACTGTCAAATGCAGTATTTATAACTCACTGAGGGTGTTCGATGATAGCTGTCACACAGTGTTGAAGAGCCTTCCTGTTTCAGGGTCAGAGAGCCATCAATGTCATCCTGGTCGCTTTCACTCCAGTAATCTGCTAGCAAAGCATTCTGGGTTTCACTCATGTGCTTTAAATACCATTGGCATGCAAAGGTAAACATTTCACAGTCACCTAGGTGTCTGCCGGTCACTATGGAACGGACTCGTGGAAATATCTGGCACACTGATATGTAGAACCACCATCAAAGGTTTTAGGATAGTGTTACAGAAAGCAGGATAGGCACCTAACTACCACCATACGTAAAAACCACCTTCTGATCACAGAGTTTCGAAGAGAAGCTTCATTATAGATGTCGAAGTAAAGTTGAGCCTCACACTTTGTTTAATTATCTTAGCATAACAGCTTCCACCATGGGTAATGTTGAAAGAGGCAAGGCTGGCACCTGAGCTCAGGAGATGCAAAACCAATTCTAAAGCACAGTGAGCTGTGTTTGTGATGTCTTCACTTTCTCCAAGGTGATGAGCAAACCCGATGGCTGCAACTGGGGAGGTCCTACCTCACCCTCAACCTTGCATTCTCCTTATTGCCAGTTTTAAACAGTTTCAAGAATTTTTGCTCAGGATTTTATTTTCTCTGGCAATGGCACCAGTAAATACAGTGCTTTGAGGACAGGGATTCTTAGGAAAATTGACTTTTTTAAAGATATGGTTAATAAAGAAGACTGTTATGACATCTCCAACTTTGTTCAAATAATGAACAGATACGTACTCTCCGCTTTTTTCTCCCAATTATATCTGAAGCATTACCTTCATCTGGATGAATATCCTTGTCATCAGGTGTGTAACCAATTGCTGCGAGACCCAAACGATTCATCCATCTAATAGGATAAAAAATGAGTAAGAGAGATACTTAGAAGGAACATTTAGTGTAAATCTTAACACATTCTTAACATTTGGAAAAGTCAGAGACAATGCTTAGCCCAGAAACTGAACACTGTTAAAATCATGATTCAGCTGTGTTCAGTGGTTAATTATTTCAAGTGAGGGATGTTCCAGTTCAAGTACAATGCAGCTGTACCTCTGGGCTTCTGTTCACATCTGCTGGAGGATGTTTGTCAAGAGGAGTATCAGATTCACTGCATTTTATTCTGCTGTATAGAAAACTGAAGAATCACAACATCAAATCTTCCTTACATCATCAAGACAATATGAAGCATGTGCATTAGCACTCTAACTTTAGCAGTGACTGAATGAAAGTTTAGAATAGTCTTTGTAGAACAGAGAGCATCCAGCTCAGTCTCCACATCAAGCAGACTCAAATCCTCTCTAAGCTGCATCTGCAAACTGTTTGTGTGGAATGGTTTCCAGAGACATTGCGTAAAGGAGCACATTGCATTTATTCTGATTGCTACTTATATTAATTTCAGGAACTTAACCTGAATGGCAAAAATGCTATCAAATAAAACAGAGTTACAAAAATAACTGTATGAAGATCTGTATTAGGAAATAAGTTGTATTAAATGTGCAGAATCAAAAAACTAAACGAGACAGTGACAGTATTCCACTGGTTATTTGCTACTTTAGATTCATGCTACTGGTGATGTAAATGTCTAGGCTTATTCAGCTGAGATATCAATATTATTTTGCTTTGATTTTTTCACATGAAACCTTAGGTTTCTGAAACAAGAGTTGGAATGTTGAAAATACTTCAATATTTGCATTTTACATTGGATGCTCTGGTTTCTTTCTTTGTCCCAAAATTAATCAGTCTGGACAAAAACAAGATTCATTGTTTCGTTAGGAAAATACGTAGTATATTTTGTATATAGTATAGTAAGTTTTGGGGAAAATACCTGTGGAGTTTTCTTCATATAACATTATGAGATGTTTATAAAATATATAATTGAAAGACAATAGAAAAGGAAATGAACACACAGAGGGGAAAGCTACTTCTTAATGTTAAGCAAAAGAAAATCAAGAATTGCCCTATTTTCATCAACAAGGAAATATAACCAAAGAGCCCTATTAATAGACATCTGAAATGATGGGGATGCATTCTCACAGTTCTCACAACTGTTCCCTTCACAGTGACTAAAGTATTTACTATGTTATCCATTTCCCAGTATGTTGCATGTAAGGTAATCTTCAGAAGCAGTTCTTTTTTCCTTAACATTGCAACATGAAATTTGTTAATAATTATGTTCTTTGTTAATGGATCTTATCATGACAAAAACACCTTTCAAAAGCTTCAAGAAAGACATAAGCAAACAATACATAGTATAAGGGCAAGCTTTTTGCAGATTAGAATAAGAAAACTATTCGGTGTAATTCTTTCCCACTTGAACAGAAAAAAGCTTCTAAGGATATATGTGAATGTGTTATTGATTTAATAGTACAGTATATGGAAAATGGCATAGACAGTAGGGAAGCAAGATGAGACGGATGAGTGAACTCTCCCCTAAAAATAGCTCGCAGTTCAGCATCTATTGATCTCCTGGTCTAAGCAATGCTTGGCAGTTGCTCAGAGCAATGGTCTTAATCTGTAATATTGGATATAACACTGTCTCATTGCATGGCCTTCAGCAAATCGTTCTACATATGTTATGACTTTCATAAGTATCCAAAGGGGACAACATTTACTTCTCACAAGGAATTGTTGTAGGGTTTAATTTACTTGCAAAACTATGAACATATAAAGATTGTACAATAATATTGTTTTGCATATGAGTATTAGAACAGAAGTGAGCAGGTTGGAAATAAAAATGGAAATGCTGATTAGTTTTCACAAGGGCAGGGTTAGAACTGCTTACAGAGAGATTGTTTGCATTGGCATATCAATAACTTATCTTTATCACAAAAGAAGCAAATTGCAAGTTGATTAATAGGTTTGCAGAAAAGATTTTCTACAGTGCTCACCAGTGTGAATTTCATTCCACAAACAGCATGCTGATCACTTGGCATTCTCTTGAAAGATGTATTCTTTATTGCAGCAATTCAAATGACATCATAGCCTTGCTCATTATTAAGCATTTGTATTCACTATTTTTTCAACTGTTGTTCCTGAATTTCTAAACTCATTAGCATTGGAACAGAATACTTTTAGTCATTCTTTACCATATGCCTTTGGCAATTAAGCAGAATGCCTAAGCAGCTTCAACTAAGGTTCTGCTTAAGCACCAGTGATAAATGAAGACTCACTACAATTTTCAAAGTTAAAGCAGATTCAGCTGTTTTGTTGGTCAGTGCATGGAAATTTATATTGTCTGAAATTTCTTGCCAGATTTATCTTGTTGCTCATTGTTAATTTGAGATTTTTAGATCTTGGAAGAATATATATAGATAACAGTCAAAGTGTTAATGCTAATCTTCAAAAGAACATGGATGTTCTTAGCATACACAGAGTATCAGCTTTATTCATATGGTCTCCAATGTAACTTCTCTAAGACTGCTCAGATTTTTCTCTTCCAGAGGGCCAGAAGATTCCCAGCTATAGTTACAAGTACTTTCTTACTTCATTTTCCCACAATTTAGAGTTAGCTCTTTGTCAAGACAACAAAAAGGGTTATCTGATGACATTCAGTGGCTTATAATGATAAACTCTCTTCTGATAAAAGAAAAAGAATCTCAATTTGAGGTTTTGTGTTTTTTAAAAAAGCATGGGTGAATGTTTTTGAGGTTAATCAGGAGTTATAGAACTGCTAAGATTACACATCCTTTTCTTACAGTTAACATCAAATGCAAGCTCAGTTCAAAGGAAAGCTATGTAAACTTAATGAACCTACTTGATGAGCAAACCACTTCCATTTTTCAATAAAACAGGTAGTCAAGGTTATAAAAAGTTCTCCGTGGAAAGCTTGGAAACTCAGCTATTTGGTTCTGAACTCTTCATTGAATGCCTTGCAGGAGTATGTGTCAGAACTAGACTCTATGGTGTAGATGACTCTGTGCTTAATTGAAGGTCATGCAGTGCAAGACTCTATGCTTCACCTGACAAACCGCAATCATGAAAAAACCCCAGAAGATATTTGTCTAATTTGCTTTATAAAGCTATATCCCTAATAGGTCTTTGAACTTCATGTGGTTATAAAAAGACACAAGATATTCTGGCAGGTACATGCACAGCTGTCTTACGTGCACGTCTCTATGTATCTTGCCCCCCTGAAGCAGAAAGTTGGACTCCTCTTCCAAACCAAATTCTGCCTTTTTTCTTTGATGATTTCTAATATTTTATTTTGATAGTTAAACAACGTAAACAGCATTTTTCACTGAATCAGTTGTGATGACATGGAGCTGTACTAAACATCCCAAGGATACTTTGCTACAACATTTTGATGCGAGGAATAGTAATGGACTAAGGAAAGGGTTAAGAATTTTCTTCAAACTATGTACTGATTGTCTTAACTTAGTACAGGGAACAGGTATGTTCTTGTTCTTGCTAGTTAAACTATAATCCAGAACAGAACAGGTAACCGGAACACATTGTTCAAAACCAGGGACCCTTTTCCCTCAAGAAGATGAATGTCTGACAAGAACCTGTTTCAACTAATCTCTAAAAGACTTGAGGTTGCCAGCTGGGGAAACTGTGCCAAGGGTGAAAAGTGCACAGAGAGGAAGACTTCTTACTTCATCCAGAAGACCCCGGCCCAAGACCACCAGATGGCAGTGCGCAGGCGCAGAAAGGGAGAGGAATGGTATTAATGAGTTCTTGGAACTAATTGTAATTATCTCCTCCTATGCCTGTGAAATGTGATGAATATGTATGTTTGTGTGTAATAAATATCCAGCTTGTTGAGCTCTCGGTGTGCGAGTTAGGAGGAGTGAACCCCCTCGCAACCGGCACCGCAATAAGCATACCTGCTTTATAACTCTTTGTGAGTTGTGAAGTTCTATTCCGTAAATCAATTTTACTTTCAGTATTGTACAACATCTCTATAAGATGTGGTATCTGTCTTACTGAGGTACATTGTAATAACTTACAAGGGACCAACAAGTGTATTAATTATCTTTTATTGACTGTAACTTACTGAACCAAATGCAGGAAAAGATAAGCTTCAAGTGTTGTCATCTAAATACATAAGTAAGTTTTGTACTTGTCTCAATGGTTTAAATTCTAAATAAATCAGACTTGACTTTAATTAATTCTGTTAATTAGAAACAGGCACTGTTGTCATTGCTTTGGGATAAAATAGAGTTGCATGGTAGGAAGTTAAGTTAAATTTACTGAGTTAATTCTGGTTAGTACCAGGGGATTACAGCCCAGGGTGTCTTTTGAGACTCTGATTCTATCCCCAGGCCTGGCAAGTGATGATTACAAAGGCTCTGAGGGCAATGATGAACTAAGTAGCTGTTGCAATAATCAAAACTTGGTACAGAAGAGTGAGTCATGCTTGAAATGCCCTGAATTGTCAGGAGTCAGGAGCACATTCTCTTACTGATCATCTGATAAAAACACTGGAAGATGCTCAAGAGGGCCAAACAACTGGGGAAACAATTTCGCATAGCTTCACTGTCCTAACACACTGTATTAAAAATGAGAGTATGCTATTACTCATTGTACAAACGCAGGAAGTTTCTGTTTAGTGCCTCTTATAATTTAATCCTGCTGAGTGTGGAGATAAGCCTGTCCAAGGTCAGTGTGAGGTTCTGGGACTGAAGACAATGATAGTTTTCATAGTGGCATCACACTTTACCCACTTGGCTATTCCTTCCTACAGCTTAGAGTGAAATAGCATGAGTAAAAAAGCCAAAACAACTTGGACAATCTCGGTTATAATAAATTTGAGAGAACAATTACATTTAGTGCATGAGAATGAAAACCAGAGGCAAAAGGGTAACCAGTTTTTAAAGGAAGAGGTGTGAGTCTGTAATTTTTAAAGTTATAGTTAAAACCATTCCATAAATTCCTGGAGAACAGTTCATGAAGTAGTGAGTTTCTGTGGTTCAAGTAAGTTTTATTTGCTCCTATCCTCAATGCTGCATATACTTTTGCATATACAAGATGGCTAGTATGTAGAAGAAAGAAGAAACTATTTAATTCAACTGAAAAAGTAAATAGAAAAGGAAAGGTGTAAATTCAAGAAAGAGTCTGTCCACTTTCATTATCTTTCTGTTAAATGTTCCCTTGAAAATGAAACCAATGAAATACTGAGACACTGAAGGACAGAATAAAGTTCTGTATTTCCTTTCTTTCTTGCATCTTTTCATCAATTTGTACTTGCACTTGTATGTTGTCTTGGGCTTGTGCAATAAATATCTCAGTGCAGGAAAATATCTTTCTTCACTTTTGAGATTGCATCTACACTTCACATAATTTAGTTAAAAGGAAAACCCCAAAACTAAAGTGGAAGTTAAATCTGACTTAATCAAGTTATCTTTAAGTCTACTAAAAATAGATTCCCTTGAGCTATTTATTTCATACATAGAATTTATTCACTGCAATTTTATTTATGATTAAAAACTTTGTATTCTGTTTTTTATTTTCTTGCGTGGGGGTAATTGGATTCTAGAATTCAATTCTTTGTAATACAAAACTGTATTTTTAAACTGATTTAATTGTTTTTGTACTTGCTATGCTGGCTTCCTACTGGACACCTAAATAAGAAATCAGTAAGTTTCCCATGTTGGCTCCTAAGGTACATTATTTTCAGTATTTTCTAAGGTTATACAGTTAACATATTCATTTAACAGAATAAAGGTTCCTGTAGTAGGTATGGCTAAAACGATGCCTTGTTTTTCCTCAACACAAAACGAAGCCCCAAAATGTAACTGACATCTCACAGTGAAATGCAGCACTAAGCAGAGTCTTCTCAATGAGCTCATCTCTCCAAACATATCAACTCTTAGCAGCCTGTATTTCTGCTATTGTATTTGTCACAGTTGCTGGAATTTGTTAAGTAAAATCATTCACGGCTAAATTGCAAGTACTTTCTGATTTAATCCTTTGACATGACTCTGTTGATCTTGTTTCGTGCATTGTCTTCTTAGATTTGCCAGGCTGGAAAAATATGAAAAAGCCCCAGACAGCTTAAGAGCTGGCAAGTGAACCATGGCAGTTTGAGCCCTCCGTGCATATGCATCTACTTCATCCACTTAATGGGATTTTTGACTTCACCCTGTCAGCCAGCTGCACTACTATGCCTTTGTAGTCAGAAGGCCGGTACTTAAAGGTACGGAAGCTGATACTTAAAGGAATCAATGTTAAGATGACAGTAAGATATTTTCTTCATTAGTCAAATGGGGCTTCTGGATTTTACTCTTCTGTAACCTTGTACTACTGGATTTACCATGTTACTCTGGGTAACCCACCAAATTTTTTGTGCATCCACTTAAGGACAAGTACTGGCTGCTGCACTCACCCACAGCTTCCTACGCTGACTGTGACATTATATATCCTTCAGCATGTGCAGCCACATAGTATTCTCCAGATAATTTTCTACCATTCTTACCAAAGTATGAGGAAGGGATGTAAAGCTGTAACAGTGCTTGGCCCAAAAGAAAGCATTGGAGACATGAAATATTCATTATGAGCAAGAGAACTGAGTTTAGTATGGTCTGAAAAGGTATGAGTGGGGTTTTTTGGGTTTTAGAGGGCAACTTTTGTAAGAATGGGATGATTTACTTGTGAAATTATGTAATTCTACTTCCACATATTCTTAAAGAAATCAGATCATATAGACCAAACAATACTGTTAAATGCCTGGCTTATTTAATTATGTATATATTACTCATTTTCTTAACTAAAAACTTGAGGTGTTGCAGTGTTAACTTCATATCTTCATCACAATATGCAACTGTGATGCATGTGCATTCATCACTGAGAGGTACAGCACTGTAATCACAAAATCTGCTATATTAAATGCAGTTAAACTGTTTAACTCCCAGAAGAACTATACTAATTCACAATGATATTATTTACAGCAGAATTTGATTAAGTTAATTTTGTAATATACACTAGTACAGAAAGACAATGCAAATTCTAACTCCCACACATTAGGGATAAATTCATATCTGAATGCTGATTTGGATTGCGTATCGGATAATTATAATTGTGTGCCGCAAACTCCTTAGAGCTGTGCTATATGGTTCTCAAACTGCATTAAGTGGAAAATGGTACTTCACAAGTCTGTAGCAAGTAGTCCATAAATCATAGAGAGGAGGAGTTAGGTGACTAGCCAGGAAAAGGAGATTTTAAAGATGTACAGCCATGTACTAGTACTTCCTGGTGTAGTATTTTCCCCAAATGGAGGATGGTAGCTCTACTACTGCACTGTTCACTCCCACATACATAGTGATTTAATCAGGTCTCTGGGGCCTGCAGCTAATTCTGATCAGAAAATTGTTTTACTGGTGCTGTAACTTACGAGCTTTTATGTGAGAACATTAAATTAGAGGACTGAAGTGGCCTTGGGCATGGACTATTTTTCCTGGATTTGAAACAAGTTTATAGGAACATAAAGGAAGAAGGAGAGAACAGGCTGTTTATGCTTACTTACACCACCATTGGGAATCTCCATTTCAAGGACTTTTATTTGAAACTACCTTTCATGTTCTGCAGAATGATCTCTTTGCTTTTCATTGGGTAAGGAACTGGGGAGCAAGAGCTCTTTAATAACATATTCAGCTCTGTTTGTTAAAGAACTGTTAAATTAGGGCAGACAGATCTGACATGATTACTCCTGCTCACTTCTCAAGGAACTCTTCTTTATAAGATGGGCAATGTCTAACAGGAACATAGGTCTGAAATTTTTAGTTGCTGAGATATCTTCTTAGCTGCTACCTTATTTGTAAGTGAAGATTGAAAGTAAGTTAGAACTGTAAAAGATGTATGAATACTTCTAATTATTTAACTGGCCTACCATCTTTTAATATTAACTGGCCCACCATCTGCTTTGGCCAAGATCTATCAAAGAAACTAAAATGCCCAAAATTTAAGGAAGACAGCTAAGTGAACTTCAGTAATAAGAGGATGATTTAGAAAAAGCTGTGAGTAACTTGCTTGGTTATATTCTATACATAAAAATCAAAAAAGACATGCATCCTGAAATTTACTTATTATCAGTACAGATTTAATTCAGAAAACTTCAATCTTCAAAGAGTTTCTTTTTAAGAGAAATATTGTGTTATAATCTTTCAGCTGTTTACTTGAAAAATTTTGCGAGCAACCCAGTAGCAGCTATTAGTTGTATTTTTTTGAATGAATGCAAAGGTTTATGGAAGTTATTAATATTGCGCAGTTAACCCAGTTATTCAAATCAAATGTGATCAAATTATTCAGCATAGAATATGAACTTTTCTAAATTTAACATTTGGAGTCCATAAGGAGATTTTAAATGCATTGCAGTGCACACTTCAATCACATGAAAGTTTTAAATAAAGTAGATATTGTAAACCAGCTGAATATTAAATTCAGTGCTTGTTTCCTTAGGAGGATTAAAGCCATAAACAGGTTATGCATGATAGAGTAATAGATGAAGCACTTCTGGGAAATAAGGCCTTTAACAAGCTTGGAGCACCCTGTGACCATGGCAAGCAAAAGATGAGCTCATCAATTTCATTATTAATTCATTCCTAAGAACACAACTATGCTCATGTAAGATCTGACAAAACAGTGGGAGCATTAATTTTGCAAAACAAAGTCTGTCTGCACCACACAACACAGCAGGCAAAATTCAGCTGCAACAGAGTGACTTTACCTGCTACATACAAATCAATTACTACCCATTGGAATACAATTCTTTCAACAGCAATGCGGTAATAAAGGCAGCTTAAAATATTCTGGAGTGGAAAAAATTATTAAACAGTGAATGTGAAGCAGGAAACTCTAGAAACAGCTGTTAAAACAAAACCTGGTGGTAAAAGCAGTTGAAGAAAGGGTATGTGTTACCCACACAGTGAGTAAACAGATGCTGTGGCCCTCTCCATATTAAAACTCCTTTCCTCTCCAGCATGAAAACTCTACCATTCTATCAGCATAGAAAATCCAGTTAAATTTTGTGGTGGCTGCAGGAGTATGGGAGGCCCCTTTTCCTCAGGTAGCTAGCATTTTGCTGGGAAGACAGAGATTTGTAAAATTAGTATTTCAAGTGCATTTTTCATCTATGAATCTTGCTTATTAATTTTTGAATTTCACACAGAATATCTTGAAGAGGGAATTCCAGGAAGCATTTGAAAGCTGCAAGGGATGCCCCAGAGGCAGCACAGTAATCCACCATTTGGACTGGAGAATGAATTCCAATTACAAGAACAGCATTTCTGAAGGAAAAATAGTGCAAATAATACTTCAAAAGGAGTTCACTCTCTGTCTTCTCCCATGGGAATCAGTCCCCAAAAGTCAGGAAAAAGGCTCTCAAAAATTCCATACTAAATGATATGAAATGATAG
The DNA here is from genome assembly GCA_034783455.1 of Micropsitta finschii. Classification (NCBI taxonomy): domain Eukaryota; kingdom Metazoa; phylum Chordata; class Aves; order Psittaciformes; family Psittacidae; genus Micropsitta; species Micropsitta finschii. The sequence continues at coordinate 24,014 of JAVHNF010071783.1, forward strand.
TATGATATGAAGATATGTCCTGGTACCTTCCCAATGAAGGCTGTAAACTCTCATAAAGACAACCTCATTGGCTCCCCATAGAAAAATACGTTAATATTGTAAGAGCAGTTTATTGAATGTACGTCAAGACTCCTTGAGTCAGAGTATTTTACAGTATAATAGGAAGACATGATCAATTGCACTTCAGCAAATGATAGCTATCAAAGTAGCTAAAATCAAGGGAGGGACAATGCATGGTTAAAAACAGCAGAACATCCTCACTTCAGTTTTGGACCAAAGAAATCTCAGCCACATCACATAAATGAACAATGGAACATTATTAACATTGGAGACACAATGTTTCAGCAAATTTATATCCTAAAAATGACAGCTAGCCACAATGAGGTACTCTGGATAACTGAACCTCAGCATCATCCTCATCAGTGGGTGATGAACTGGCCTCAACTCTTTCAATACAGCCAATCTTACACATCAATACACTATTTCCTGAAGGGCTATGTAAGCCACAGGATACAAATGCTCATTTTAAAAATGATTTTTAGCCATTAGTATTCCAAAGAAAAAGATCCAGCTGCATTCTAAAGTAATTCTGTCTTTCTGAGTCTGCGAACAGAAAAAACTAACTAAACCTCAAAGTTTGAGCTGTCTATGTGAAGAAAGATTTAAGGCTTCAGAACACGGTAACATTGTCCCATGTGTCCTTGCTTTTTACCTCAGCTGGGAATAAACAAATTAGTGAAGTAACAGGAGGAGGTAGAACATTTGACTCTGCCTTTGAGGATCAGAGTTCCTGTCGCACCTTTATCTAACCTCTGCCTTCATCACTGAATCACAAAATAGAAACACAGAGTAATTTAGGTTAGAAAAGATCCCAGGAGGTTGTCTGTTCCCACTCCCCACTCACAGCAGGGCCAACTTTGATGCTGGATCAAGTTGTTCAGGGCCTTGTCCAGTCAAGGTTTGAATGTCCTCCCAGCACATTGAAGGGCATTTAAAAGCACACAGTAATGCCAAAAATTGAACTTTCCTAGCTCTGTGCCTTGTGGGGAGAGTGACGTGATGAATAAATTAATTACCATAGGTTTTTGTCATTGCTGGGGGTTTGGGGAGTTTGGCTTTTTGTTGTTGTTGGGTTTCTTGGTATTTTTTTTTGTCTTCAAATTGCAGCATGAAATATAAAAAGCACCTCATAGGTTCAGCCCTGTTCCTGATTGATTAAAAAAACACTTCAAATTGCTTGTGCCTGGTTTTAGGTCCTGTCACGTTACTGTGGATTGTCACTAGATCTAACTTTAGAATATCTTATCCCATCGTGTGGGTATACTGTTAAGTATGAGTGGAGATGAGACCAACAGAACTAACTTTCCAAACACATCTTTGCCAAATTTTGACATGCAGCATGACAGAAAATTTCAGCAAAGTGAGCCACACAGTGTAACGTATGTATTAGAATTCATGGAGAACTATGTGGACTAAGTACTGAGAACACTATCAGTCAGCATGACATCATGCTCCAAGAGTGTATTTCTATGTGAGATGGAGTATCATTTTCAATTATTGGAGTGCCATGATAAAGAGGAAACATAACTTACCTATTCATTTCTTCAAGGCAGTCTGTTGCAAAGTAGAAGCTCTTTATTTTGGGGTGGCATGCTTTGAAGGCACTATAGAATAAACACAAATAAAAATACCTTTTATTTCAGTTTGTCTATGAACATGCAAGACTGACCTGCTCTATGATTCCCCATCATGTTAGGGGTTTCATAGCCATTTTGAACCTTCAGTCTGAATCTTGCTGGATTAATTTATAGATGGATTCCTACTGATCCAATTACATCTACATTTGCAAACCTAACTCCTATTTTGTAAAAAGCCCTTGAATGACTTAGAAATATAAATCCTTTCAATAACCACTGATATTATGCATCTCAAAAATTCTTGGGTGAATTTAAAAATCTTATTGACTATATTTAACTACATCTTAGGTGTAGTCCAAAGATCAACTAAAGGAACAAGAATTTAATCCCATCACCTCTTCTCATATATTTAGATGACTGTGTTTTGTGTCCTACTCAGATACAGAGGGCTGCCAGCCTATTGTTATAACTGTCTCGTGTCTTTATTTCAACTTTGATTCTGAAGATATGCATGAATTTATCCAATTTTTTTTATGTTAATAAATGAGGAAGAGAAGGAATATAAAGATGAATAACCAGCCAGTAACTGTAACTATATTCAACTGGAGATAACATTTAAAATACAGGACACTCGAATTCTTTTACTTAGCCATTAGCCTGTAAAATCTCTAGAATAAACTTAAGTAAAGGAATGTTTCCTAAATTTGATACAATATATTTTAAATCCCCAATTATAATATTCATTCAATTTGAGTTTAACAGAAGCAGCATGGAAAGTTCTAGGTAATCTAAGTGGCAGGTTTGCTTTGTTTGGAAGCAGATAATAATAAAGAAGTTTCTTAGAGAGTCTTAACTCTAAGTCACTTCTAATTCCAGCAATTGCTATGCCAAGTTACCCTAAACCCAGCCATATCCCAAGTAAATGAGTGTTTTATTAATTACTATGATTTATTGTAGTTTTCAGAGGCAAAAAATGAAAGCTGAAGAAGCTTCACTTGGCATACTGACTTCCTTATAGATACTATTAATAAAAATGTATACAGTGCCAGGCTTTCCTAAAAGATGTTTTAAAGACAAATGAGATAACAGCAGTTATATTTACGTTGTTTCCTTTTTCATGAGATTAGAAGTATATTAAGGTAAGTTTACCTTTGCACAGAGGGTCATCATAAAACCTCTATAATTTCATAAAAGAAGAATTGAGAGATATGTACATAATGTTTCAGCATCTGGACATTGATAATCGTTGCTGCAGATCCTCCTCTCCCTAGCTATTTGTGGTTTACAAATGAAAATAGTGCGTGCCTGGGAAACCCCGAGGAGGGAGGAAACCTTCCTCATGCCCACTAGATGGCATACACTCGTTAATTATATCTGCTGAATGGTAAGATTTTAATGCAAGGGATTTTGATCATTAATTTTAAGTACATTTATGATTTGGTTTACCTCATT
>JAVHNF010071787.1:8944-24379 GCA_034783455.1 Micropsitta finschii
ATGATAGTCACTGCTAATTTAACACTGGCATCCAAAAGTTATGTTTAAAGACAAGCATGTACATTAAACAAATGCCTGTTTCCAAAATGTGTTTGAATGATGTGCTTAAACTCCCAGGTCTATTAATTACTAAAAGCTGAATGTATACTTGCTTTGTTGCTGTGAAAGGGCTTAGGAAATCAGACTCTCCAGCATGATGAAACCCTTCACGTGTGCACCCAGAGCATGCAGAAAGCACAGCAGCATTGCATGTGGTGACTTTGGGCACAAGTGTGTGTCCAACTCCCTCAGCTTTGGGAAATTCTAGTTATTGTTACCATTACAAATGGACATTATAAGTTCCCCTCCAACAGCACTCTGTCTGTCTGCTGAATGAAATAGGCAGGCAGGGTTTTGGAGACAGCCAGCCCCATATAGGTGCGAAGGTCTTTTTTTTCCCATGTTGCACTATTTCTGCCTGTATCTATAATTAAAATGTGAAAGCTTTTAAAAATGTTTGTCGATTATAAACTGTGGATGTCAAGAGTCAGATCAGAAGGTAAACAGCAAAAAAAAGTCAGTGTTTAAGGGCTGTATTTTCAGAACCATCCTCTCTGCGTATGCTTCATCTAGAGCCTGTAATCATCAGCAGCTGTGAGGGAGAAGGGATGCGAACATTATTATTTTAGTGTACAAATTCTGAATAAACCCTTTTTTGCAGATGTGTTTCTGGGCACCAACAGCAAACCTCATTGTGAAGTGTTAGCAGCATCTTGTTAATGCAGGATTATTGTTGACAGTGCACCGTGGAAAGGAGCAATTTGCTTGTGTAAGGGTAGAATAAAGTTCCTTCAAGTTAAAAAACAAACCAACCAAACAAACAAAAAAACACAACAAAACAAAACCCATACCACAACAAAACTCTTAAGTATATGTCTAGAATGCTGCTTAAGTAATTTTGCGCTAGAAGTTAGGTGTGCAGCTTCAAGAGGAACGTGTATTTTCACTACAGTGCTCTTTGAAGTGCCTGTGTAAATGTAGAAGTGACTAAGAGCTCCAGGTAGATAGTTTTGGCAAATCAAGATTAATTTGCTTCCCATATCTCATAGCATTGCTGAGTATGGCTTCCTCTGCAGTTTTGCTCAGATTTCAGCATACATTGTGGTTATTTGAGTATTGTGCTGGATCCATTTCTGGACTTCTGAGCATATAACTGCTAAAAGTACTTCAGATACACTTTGGTCCAGAAGTGTCTGAAGTGATGCATAATGGGGACAAGTGTATGGGCGTTACCTCTGCTTCTCCTTTCTGTTAATCAAAACTCAAAAGATGAAATTTGATGGCTGTGCATGGAAAATTGAGATACAGGAAGAGGAGGAACAGTCTGTGTGCAGTAATTTTGGTCAGCGGTTGCAGACAGTGATGCAGCTGCAGAGGTCGGATTCCACAGAACTGCCTCCATACCTATTTTACATTGGAGTAATTGATGTGAAGGAAGAGAGATCAGCTTTTAACTTTTGTATGATGTCAGCAGCATATTTAAGCAGATGTTTATATTTTCATCCTGTTACCAAGTCATTGGAGAGATAGGTAGTAACCACCAAATTAAAGCAGTTTTTCAGTGGTGGCTGCTCATCAGCTGATTCCTGCGCTGGGGCTGGGTGCTGGAGCAACATGTCCATTAACTGTGCACCTGTACTCTGTTCCCTTCTGAGTGAATGCTCCCCTGGGTTTGGGATCTGCCACCCCAAATCCAGACAAGTAAAGGTGTGGCTGTTATGAATGTTATTAACCTTGTAGTCTAACAGATTGTATATGCATCATGCATGCTGGCCTTATTCCTTCTATATTTCCAGTGACTTAAATTTGACATTTCTGCCTGAAGGGTGTTTATTTTCTTTAAGGTCAAATGCTTTAGTGAAAGTTTAGTTTTTAAAGATAAGATGAGCATGAGTGAAAATAGCACTGCAGCAATTTTAATTCTGATTATACTGATAAGCTTCTATCATTTCTTTAATCATCACTGTCCATTTGGAAAGTGATTGGTATAAAACACTGGTCATATAAGGGAAACAAAAATGTCATTTTCAAATGAAATTTAAATGTTTCTAAATGGTCATAGTTTGTAGAAGCTCTGCATTTTACATTACAAGAATATACTCAATTATAAATGTAGTATTTTTATGGGACATGCAGTATTTATTAGCAGACCTTGAGAAAGCATGAAACAGAAAAACCTCACTTTCAGATTAGCATATAGTTAAAATCTAATTAAGGCAGTACCCATTATACAGGGTTATAATTTACAATTTAAAACAATTGCCTTGTAAATCAACTAAATATGCATTAAAACAAACAAAAAAATCTTAGCAATTCTTGACCTTTTAAAATTGAAGTAATCAATCCAGGCTTGTTTTCTGCTTTAATAATGCATCCTGGCACCTCAAGTTTGAATGCCAAATGGTGTTCCTTTTCTCTCATGTGGGTCTGACTACATTTGTTGTAGAAGTTAAGCAGAATGACAGCTTGCTTTGTCTGAAGGGTAGAGCTCTTGACTGTGTTGTTTTACTTTCCCCCATAATAAGCTGTTAATAGAAATTCACTGGCCTACAGGGCAGAATTAATTTGTCACAAATATTGGGTTGATGTAACAGGAATGGAATGCAGTAGAACAATACAGAGGGATTTTTTGGATGTCAGCTCTTTTTGACTTGGTGATGTAAAGCATTCTCTAATAAAGAAGTTCTGTCAACACAATGGAACTTTCTTGCCTTTAAGTAACCATGCTATGTTTGAAAAAGTATGTTCATGTTGTATATTTCAAGAAAGAGAGAAAAACTGGGGATTTTTTTTTTCCTTATGTCTCTATATTGCATAGTTAAATATTTCAGTGCTATTGGAAATATTTTTCTTGTATGAATCAGTGTTTCATAACAGTTGCTATTAATCAAGTAGTAATCTGAGAGGAAATATCTGTACTTACTTGTGGATTTTGTTCTTGTTTCCTAGTGATTTTCTTTTCCAGGTTAAATTACCCAGATTTCACTCTTATGGTGCTTTTTCCTCAACTGGAATAGCTTAATATTGTCATTTTCAAAAGCAGAAAATGCTCATAACGGGATAAGTTTTGAAAAAAAAAAATAAAAAAAAAAAAAAAGAGAAAATATGTAAATATCCTAATGCACAAATGGCAAAGCAAGACTAGTAGCAGTGATAGTTCCTGAAGAAAGTTTATGCAGGTCTTACAAGCAACAAGTAAGTTGTTCCAAACTTGCTCTCCTGATTCAGTAGGTAGTCTTTTAGATCTTACGCTGTTTGTTGTGGTTTTTCTAATTGCCTAAGTGAAGAAACCCTCATTATTTTCTGTGTTGCTAAATTATTGTAAACTGTCAGAGCTGCAGTGTTGATATGCAATTATTTAAATTAATATTCCATTTAAGAATTTGCCATTTGATAAGATGAAATCCTTATTTTTATCATGCTGATGAGGGAGTCATTTTTAAATCTGTCTGTTTAAAAAAAAACAACAAACAATATATTTTGTTGTTCTTTGGAGAGTTGTCATTTTTCATCTCCTGCTTCTGTGACTTAAATACTTAAGATCTTTAAGAAACTTTTTATATACCTTAGAAAAAAGGTTTTATTTATGATGTGCAGTTAGAAAGCAAATCTGGTCTAAAATGACTGTGTCTCTGTTCTTAGTGCTGAGATTGTCTCACATAAGAAGTTACATCTTGAGAGGTTATAAGGAAGGTGGCGGCATGTTTTCTGCTATCGTCATTCCAAGCTGTATTCGTTGATGGGGAGTAGAAAAGCAATTGTAGTTTCTAGGACTTTGTGTGAGGTAGAAATGGAATGTTATCTAAAATGAGGCACAAGTTTCTTAGATGAAGGCATGGACTGACTATTGTAAAATTAAGCCTAAATTTACTGCTTGTACTTAGCATTTGACAGAATTTCCAGCTCTGGTGGGAAGTCCTCAGAACTGTTACTGAGCCATCTGAAGCTGATCCAGTGGTAGGGAAAGTTTGTTGCAAGACAGTTGTGTTGCTTGTAAAAGAAAAAAGCAAGCTTGGTCTTTCAAATGTAAATTTCAATTTCTGTAAAGCAGAAGACCCTATTTTCAGGGAGAAGAACTGCAAAACAAAAATGGTGCTTTCTTCATGATACCAAAGATGTCCCTGCTAATGGTATGGGGACTGGGACTAGACGTCCCTTCCAGCCCAAACGGTTCTAAGACATATGTAAGTGAGGACATGGTACATACCAAGCTTCAGCTTAAAAAGATCAGCAAAATGCCTTTGTGAATGTTTGCAGTTGACATAGTCTTACACCTTTTGGGATCTCAGCATGAGGTGAGAACAAAAGGATAAATGAACAGTAAATTTTACTTCAGAATGGCGTGAGTCAAAACAAATTTTGTAGCTTGAAACTAGCTTGCACATATATAAAATTCCACTACACTATATACTTCAATTGGAAAAGAAAATCTTTAATTTCAAGAACTATCTCAGAGTGAGATGTTCAGAAGATATTTCTAGCACTAGAGTAACCTTTACAAGTTTTGATAGCACTTGAAATATTCCCCTAATTAAGCTTTTATTTGTTGCTTATTATAATTTGTGTTCTTGATACTAATTCCATAAGACAGAACCAGAAGGTGGCATGCCTTCCCACTGCTTGATATAAATTTCCTCTGATACAAACTGAGTTGAGCTGCAGTGAACTTAAATGCAAATGCTGACGATATCAGGCAACCTACTGTTTAGTATCAGAAAGTTTTAACTTTGGCTTACTCCCACATCTTCCTTGTTCCAGTATAAGTTAAATTGGCATCTCACCATGGCTAATAACAAAAAACCGTTCCTACCTGCAAACAAAGAAGCTGTATAATAAAAAAAAAAGGTAATTAATAACAGGCTTTGCACAAAGTCAGTTCATGTGATATGGTGCAGGCTTCAGTCAGCTAATGAATAATCCCAGTGCTGCTTAGAGGAAGAAAAACTAAAAATGTAGAAATAATCAAATAGTTTTGGCTGTATGGATATGACATTCTCTCTTTAGGATAAAAAGTATTTCTCAGTTTCTTAACCTATATAATGTCAGAATATATTCTCTGTATAATACTGAATATTAATTACATAATTGTTTTCTACAATGTATTTTCATCATTTTATGAATTACTTTTACTTTGAAAATAATGGCTTTTTACTGATTGATAAGGTATCACAGCTTCCTTCCTTTCTCCACTCTATGAACTTTCATGTAACGAACTGAAGTAAATTATAATCTGTCTTTCATTTAAGCCTTTCAGAGGCTTAAATGGTCTAGGCTGTTCTCCCATTTTCATCTAATCAGCTGAGAAAAAAAAAATGATGTATTTACCTGTCTGGTAGAAGTATGATCCTGCTGAATAATTCTGTTTCTTAAACTTTGCAGGATTTAGATGATTGGCTAAGTGTGGGAGGATACATGACATGCTTCTTAGGTGGAGCAGGTGTAGCTCATCCATAGTGAGATGTCTTTAGTCCTTTTCACCTGTGGAACAAGGAGTTGTAATCTGGATCTGTCTCCACAGTAAATGAAAGAAAATGCTGTCAGGTGCTGCTTCTGGGGGGGGAGGTCAGGTTTCTAAATGGAGAAGGTGAAGAAAAGCTAAGTAAACAAGAATTTCGGCTTTGTATCCAGTGGGATATTTTGCGTTTCTTGATTTGAAACTGTGATTTTCTTGTTCAACTACACAAAGCAAGTATAGTACAAACTTCGAAAAAACTGTCTGCGTGCATGCCCTCTATCCATACTACTTGGTCCCCTTTATTGTTGGGATACTAGCTTTATAGTAAGGTTGAAGTCACTGTATCTTAAGTCTTCTATCCCTGCTTTCTGGCAGCCTAATTTTTCAGCCAATTATCACTAATTCCATCATTTAGAACCTATGGATTTATATGGAGTTGTGTGTTGGGTCCATCACATGATGATCATGTGCTCAAAGCTAATCCTCATTTCTAACCCTGAGCATGACAAAGAAGGTTCATCTCTTCCAAGAAGGAGATTCTTTAAATGCATTGAGAATTCTGTGGTGTGCTTCATGGCTCATTTGAATGAGCTAACCATAGGCCTGGGCTAAACTGGTTGGAAGGTTTACTTATTTATATTTCTGTTATTCATCTGATAGGGCACTAATTTTAAAATTATATCCTCGGTTTACATTGGGAGATTGAGAAATTTAAAGTTTTGAAATGATAATGAAAGTATAATGGAAGTCTAATGAAAGTCCCTGTCCTTTCTTTTCTACTTTTCTTGGATTTTACATTAGTGAGTTGTATTGACTGCCATTTTTTTCTATTATTTTGATTATAAACAGATTATAGCTCTCTGAAGGTGATCCTACATTATGCGTAGTTGTAGTTTTAGTTAAGGCTGTCTGACACAGTAGCTGGCTCCTAGCTAAAGTTTAAGCTTAGGAAAAGAAGCTTGACTACTTGGTTCTGATTTTAATAGCTGTTATTCTGAATATGGAAAGGGTAAGCAAAAGACAGTTTCTTGGTCAGAGTCCCAGTAAGGCACTCTGTTTTGTGACTATTTCTTGCAAAGGGAAATGAAAGGTATTTGCATGTCTTTTCATGTTCTGTATATTAGTGTATTGCTATATTTTTTTCGTAAACAAAGATGAGTTTTATTGTTGAAATCTTAAATGTTTAAGTGTGTTACGCATATAGACAGTGTCTTGGGATGTTGGCATCATAGTTTAAATAAATTACAGTAGTTGTCGTGGTTTAATATATCAATTTGACCAAATTGGTTTGTTTGTTTGGACTCTGTGGATATGCTGTAATCATGTGGGATAATGCAGTTTGGTTTCATGTTCTGCTGCTGCAAGTATTGGAAACACTTTCAAGAAATTTTGCTGAAAATGCAGCGAAGAGCAACAAAAATATAATGTAAAGAAAAAGATCTGCAGAGTTTTCAAAATGCAGATGAAAGGGTTTTACTAATCTGCACAGTAGATTGGACGGCTGGAAAGGAGCTATTGTCTACTTTTGTTTCTTTGATGTAATCTGCAAAGTAGATAGGCAGGTACAGCAAATGTTCTGTTTTGTTAATAAAATTTCTGGCAAAGTTCAGTATTAGTTGTAAATGAGATAAAGCTATTTTAAAATCGTTTTCCTTACGTTGGAATGGATGGATATATGATGCATATGAATATTCAAATTGTGACATTTTTCTTATATTTTTAACCTTTCTTTGGTCATTGGATCCTTGATCTGAATATACATATTTATTTTTGAGATGTTTGTAAAGACACCTCCAGAGATTGTTAACATTTGTCAGCTCTCGGAATGACAGCTCCAGTCACTATAGAGGACAAGTAATTTTCCCCTTGAAGGAAAGGTATGCTAATCTCCACCTACAGTAACATGTTTAGAGAAACATAATGCACTAAAAAATGTACCAATTACTTGGCTTAAAATTGCTTTCCTTCTGCAAGGTAGACACTCATAAGAGTTTTTTGGGTAAAACTTCATGTTTCTACAAACATGAATGCTGTGTTAACTATTGGAGTAGCGTTGTACTCTGGCATAGCATTTCAGTCCAGGTTATGACCCTTGCCCAGGCTTTGTAAATAGAAAACAAATAAGCTCAGCTTTATTAAGAGAATGAATAAGTAATGAGACAGCATGGCACATATAATGCTCCCATGTATCTAACTCACACAGCTGTGAGAGTAGTTCTTACACTGTTGCCCATGATGGACATCTTTTCTTGTGGAAAGATGGCTTTTGGATGTAGTTTCTTAACTGAATTTCAGATGCCCATTACTGGTTTCTACCTGCAAGTAATGCAGGCATAGTAAGTGGAAAGAGCATGTATGCATGTGTATCTCAATATACTAAACCAAAACAGTGAGGAAAATGGCAATTATATTAACGAAGTTGCTTAATTGTGTATAATGAAAATTTTAATTTACTGCACCGAACTGAAACTATCATTGACCTAATAAAGATTATACCCTTTTGCTTGTATTGTTTCCTGTTTAAATCAGCAGGAGTATATTAAAGCAAACTGCTTAATTATTGCAAAATTAGTTTATTTGAGATGTAGAAGGAAAATGAAAACATAGTAATATAAAAATTGACTATTTAATAAGCAGTTAGACAAAACTATCTTTTTTAAGATGTTTTGTGCCACGGGCTTATAACATTAGCAAATGAGTCATATCAAGTCGTTTTACTTGAGAAGATTTCTAACATTTCAGCTGGAAGCTATTTGCAGTCAATGTCTTCTGAAAAATAAAGAACTCTATTGGTTTCATTCCCAGGCTCATGGGCCTCTTAAGGGGCAGAAATGTTCAGTAAATAGTCTTTAAGGGCAAGGGGGAGTAAAGGAGAGAAAAGGCTTAATTACAGTTCATTCTAAAGACCTGCTCTGTGATTAACAGGTGATTAACCTATGCCAACAAGTAGTTTCTTCCATGGGCAATTTTCACTCTGGGGCTAAATGTAAACAGGATAGTTAGAGTTGTATCTGTCCCCTTTCTGCTGTGCACTACCTCCCAGCCCACCACTGGGTTCAGACCCACCTACAAAGCATGTGCCTCCTTCCCCTGCTGCTGTCACTTCTGTAGCCTTGTCTCTTCATCTCTTTGTGAGACCCAGCTTTGTTAGCAGTGTAGCAATTTGCTGTTTCCCTCTATGAGGGAATCAAGAAAAGGAACTGCAAAGGTGGAAGGAGATGAGAAAAGTTTCGGTTGAAGTTCGTGCAACTCTGGACAGGAATCAACAGGTATACTTGAGGCAATTAAGAAAAAAGTCATGCTAGCATAAAGGATGGAACATCTGTTTAATGGTTTAGAAGAAGTTTAACGTTCGATTTCACTAATGGCACTGAAATTTTTTATCATTAATGTTCACTAAAGAATGACTCACTCTCTGATGTCTAATGACTTTCTGAGAAGGACTTTTCCAGCTGGAGATCTGCAACTGTTGCATTTGAAGTCTTAACGCCCTGGAGAATTTAAGCTGGACAGAACCTATTTTGGAGTGTTTTGTTATGCATGTCTTTGGCATCTGACTAATCCAGTTTACTACTACTTCTTATTGGTCCTGGTTATTGTCTGTGTTGGTGCTGTATGCTAGTGCTTAACTCCCATCATATGAACGGAAACTTCTCAAATGCTAAAGAAAAGTAAAACTTGAAGCTCTCTAGTACTTGGTTTATATTTGGGGAAATATGCAGTGGAAGTAAAGACTGTGTAAGCAGCATTGCTGTGTTAGCTGTATTAATTGTAAGCACTGCAGTCCAATTAACTGTTTAACAATTTCAATATTTTTTTCCAGAAACATTTATTTTCCCCCTCCCTTAGTGATTTTTGTCATCTCTCTGTTACCTTTAAGCTAGCTGTATCTTTGGAAAAGTAATAAAAGCTTATTTCCTTTGTAACTTGGTTTGTATACTCATGGCTGTCACATTAATCTGTTGTTAGTACTAGATTTTAATAAAAGGCTACATAGCAAGAAGAAAGAGCCTTGCTGATACTGTAGAAAATCCTGTATAATTTAGGGTTTTTTTTGTTTTAATATTTATGGTTTTGGTATATTGCGAAGGATATTGGGCTTTGCCAAACATCTTTTATAAACAAAGCCCCAAATACAGTAGTTATGTGGAGGCAATGTTAAGGCAGCTACAAAAGAAAAAAACTGAAAAGGTAGAAATCTGCCAAAAGCTTATGTTTTACCTGGCTTTGGTATCCAGGAAAAGGAAGAGAGTGAAGTAACAGTGAATTAAGTTCCTTATTGGCAACTGCATTTTCTATCTTAAGTTCTGATAAAATTTTATGTATTGTGAGAAGTTAGCGTAAACCAGCATTTGAGAATGGATTTTGGGTGTGTGTGTGTTTAATTACCAACACAGGCAGGTAGTTCCCTTCTCACTGTTTCCACATCCAGTGGGGTAGGGGCAATAATGATGGCCTTCCACTTCCTGGTGAACAAATGAATTGGTTCAGGGTGCTTCCTACCAATGGGGCTGAGGTTTGGCTGGTCTCATGTTGGAGATGACTGGAACATCTTGTTGAGTGAGGCAATCATAGGAAAGAATATGGCTGAGATGGTACTACTTTAAACAAACAAGCAATTCATGTATGCCCAGCTCTTGCAGGGGAGGAGTATCTGGTCATTAGTAATTCCTAAAAGTTATTGCCAATGCCTTATGCATCCATCATGTAAGCTATCATGCCTTTTTTTCTAAATTACAATATTATAGTTTTAATGAAAACAAAGGGGAACCCTTCCTCACTTCCCAAAGAACTGCTAAAATCAATATCTTTGTATGTAAGCTTAATTTAGTATCTGCTGTTCAGGAAGGAGAGGAATGAAGAGAAAGACAAGAAAATATTATGTTTTCTGTTGAGTTTGCTGTGTCCATCGGTTAACAAATCTTGTAAACCCTTACAGTTCTGGATGTTCAAAGTTAATACAGCTCCCAAAGATCCATGTTTTAACAGTGCTTGTTATACTGCAGGTCAAGAACCTGAATTGCACCTCTGGTAGACTTAATACAAATAAATTTAGCAGCTTATAAATGTATTTCAGAAATTTCTGTGATTCACATATAGTGCAATATGATCACAAATAACAATGTTCTGCCTGAAAACAATTAGAAGTTTTACTTGCAAAATAATGTACCAGTTACAGTAACTAATATCTCTCACCTACTCTGAAACAAGAAGTACAGTTCAGAGGGGACCAGCAAGTTGTATTTTGCATAATTCCTTCAGTTTTGCTTTTTTCCAAACATACTTCCACTATTTTTCTTCTAAAGATGGGTGGGATCATTTCCGTATTTTGGGCCACTAGCAAGAAGCAATGTGAGCCTTTATTAATCTTAGTAATCATAATGTCTGTGTTCATTTGTGATTGTCTTAACACAAGGGATTCACACTCTTCAGGGGAAAAAAAATCCTGAAGCTTTCACTGACTTCATTTGTGATAACTACACTTCTGAGATATAACAGATTTAAAATGATAGGCAAATATTTTAAATGAATAACTAAATCAAAGCTAATAAGCTAACACAAAAAGAAAAGCAAATAACTGAATTCTAAGAAATTACCAAATAGATATGCAGAGCCATATTAACATCACTAAAATTGAAGAATCAAAGACTTAAGAAACGCCAGGATTCAGAATTGCCTATGCAACCTTAATTTGTCCTCGTTCTGCAGATACATTATAATGAAGTATTTAATTAAGATTAATGTCAAAGTTAAGCACTAATTCCAAGTGGCCAATTTTCATTACACAGCTCTGCGTGTTCCTTGTCCAGTTCACACAGGCTTCAGGATGTCTGCAGTACTTCACATTTCTGCAAATGTGACTGTTTGGTGTGAAGCTGGAAAGTGAGAAAATGAGCATTAATATCAATTCATTACTACTGTAAAAACATTTGGTTGAAGTGACTTACCTAACATCATAGAGGAACTCTGTGGCACAGTGAAACATAATCCAATTCTCAGAGGCATTATTCAATTACTCTAAGAATGTCTTTTCCTGTTCTTTTAGACCTCTACCATATTGATTACACATTTTCCAATTTTTTATTCAGCTAATGAATTAGAGATTCTATCCATCAATGTCTTCCTTCTCCTCAAAACCATGAATCATCCCTAGAGCTGAATGATATGTGGAGGAGGAGTGGAATGGGACGACAAATGGACAAGACATGGAAGAAGACAGGAGGAAGGTACCGTGTAGTTATAGTTCATCATATAAAAATACAAAACTAACATAAAGATTGTATAACCAGCAAGTTAATTTCTTTCATTATGAATATTTCCTAACTCTATGATCCTTACATGCATCTATTTCCCTAAAATTTATGAATGTGAAGGAGGGGAAAAAAAATGTTACCACATTGATATCCATACATATCACCAGAAGGCTCAGAGTCTTTAAATCCACCTTACACCTTTTCTTTTGAGCTCATCAGCTGGGAAGTAGTATAGTAAATTACAGTTCCCTAGCGGTAAGAGTAACCTCAAATATACTTTCTCATGAATCTCAGATATTTACTAAACGCAGGTGCGTAACGAAAATGAGATACAATCTGTTTCAGGGCCTATAATGAGTAGATGTTTCTTCTTTTTGTCTGAAAACCTGAAGTTTTACTTTCCTCATCCTGTCTCATCCACCATTAGCTACTTTTATCATTCCCCTTTCCTCTGGCTTCTCAGCTCATGCTGTGTCATTTGTACTACTTAAGACTTGATTTTCTTTTTCTATGCTTTATGTCTTTTTCTTTTTCTTTTTCTGCTGTCATCATTTTTTATTGCTGGACTTTCTTTTCTGGTTCTCCAACACCACACAGTTTCCTTTTTTTACCTCATTTCAAGTCATGCCTCATGCTCCCCATCCTGTGGTTCCTTGTTCCAGTTTCTGTGTTTAAGGATTCTCAGTTCCTCTTTGAAGCTCTACTCTGTTTTCAGACTTATCTTAACTTCTTATTTCCCAAATCACCTTCTGCAGGTCCTAAACTTGCCTGGATGCTCACATACTT
Organism: Micropsitta finschii; assembly: GCA_034783455.1. Lineage (NCBI taxonomy): Eukaryota > Metazoa > Chordata > Aves > Psittaciformes > Psittacidae > Micropsitta > Micropsitta finschii. The sequence continues at coordinate 21,479 of JAVHNF010071787.1, forward strand.
TGTTCCTCCTGGGGTCTCAACAACACATTTCAATTACTTTGCTTTTCCTTAACACCAATTTTTTCTGCCCCCAGATTTCAACTTCAGTGTTATTCCAGCCTTCTTCATCCATTCAACATTTCATTCTATTTTTACCCTGACCTTCCATCACAGCTGTGCTTTTTCTAGAGCTGGTCTCCCCAAAACATTTGTCTGACTATTTTTTTCCTTCCTCCCTTACCTATTTTTCCTCCTTTATTTTGAGCCAGGTGACACCCTTCTCAGTCTGCCTGCTGCCAGCAGATTAAAGACAACACAAACCTCTGAAACCAATGACCTGGATCTATTTCCACTTGTTGGGTACTGTGTTCTCTCAGATCACATCTGCTAGGGAACAGGAGTGAGGCTGCTGCCTAAGAACAGGAAAGCCAGGAAAACAGGGATGCTCAACCCCTCAGGACAGAGGCTTCACCAGGTACAGCCCACTCCGATGGTGCGGAAGCAAGGACAGACCCAGAGCTTATAGCAAAGTCCAATAAAGAGTCCAGACCATAAGGCAGTATCATGGCAATGATGTAGGTTCAGACTGTAAGGTCAATTTGCAAGTCAAGGTTAGGATCCCCAAATGCTAGGCAGGTCCATAAGATGAGGCAGGCTAAGATCAAGCCATTGACTGACATCTGGATGAAAGTATTCCATGACCAGATAGGAGTAGTACTAAGCTAGAGACCTGCACTCTTCTAACATGGCTCAGCTTAAATTAAACTTCTGGGCCCATGGGTGTGGGCAGAGACACCAGACAAGGCTGGTTAGGACCATTAATGAGGCTATTAATGCCCTCAGCATTCTGACTGAATGTCTGGACAAAACCTGGAATATATAATTTTTCATATTCCCTGGTTTCTTGTTAAAGAAATTTTTGGTGTGCATGCCGTGACACAATTAAGAAGGTCTTCAGTAAGGACAATTGTGGCATCAGAACTGTTTGGACATAGGCTAAGTAAAGTCTATGCTCTTTGCTCCTAATTGTGTTATCTAACACTATGCCACCTGACAAAACTGCAATCTCATTCTCATTGCTAGAAAAAGCAATAGTAATTCAGTCTGTCTGGATGGCTGCATTCCACTGCTAGATAGTCTAATTCTTAGGAGAATGTTGAGTAGAGACAGAATATGTAGAAATTTTAAAGCCTACGACCTATTAAGTCAGTTGTGTTGGGCTGATGTTCATAAAGACCGCAAAAGAAATACTCTTGACAGAAAGGTCCTATCAAGTTTTGAAACCCTTTTCTTTTAAGCATGGATGTGCTAGGAGTCCTTAGTATGGGCAAAACGATGTATTTGTTCAATTCTTTGAGTCTTACTCTGGATCAGCTAAAATAATTTGACTTGTATTTGATAACATTTTCAACCCAGGATGAACTAATGTGAAAACCTGAGTCTGAAAAAAAACAAGCCAAATGTTTAACCTAAATGTTTAGAGCCCCCTTTTAAATTACTAGAACCTGTGAAAAAAATCGTTATAAATGTACTGGAGTCAGTAATCAAAGGTGCTCTTATGAAAGTAAAATGGATGACATTATGTGTTACAAAATGAACAACTTCCTTCTTACTGAGTTTTTGGATATTTCTTTGTCACCTCAGTTGGATGCAAGTGAGGTTTTTTCAACACATCACATAATCTGTGCATAAGTAAGAAAACACAAAGCAATTAAAAATTACAAAGTGTCAGAAATAACAAAATAACAGATAACTGTATAAATATATAGTTCAAAGGCATTAGCTAGGATGTATTCTGAACTATATATAAACATGTTCATCCAAATATACTTAAAACATAATTAATTCTATGCAGTAATATCTTTTCATCGCAAACTGTAATGTACATTATATGTACTGAAATCATATGTAAATAAAGGTATAAGAGATGTTAAAGTTATACAGCTCTGAAATTTTGTGGTTTGAGGTAAGTAACTTGAATTTCTTCAAGTAGTTGCTACTTCATTGATGGTTAGAATAGATAGGAAAGAACATATTTTTGGTAATTATCAAAGACTTAGGAGCAGGAGGAGGACCTAACTAGCATGTATGGAGAATAATGTTACCAGCACTGTTTTTTCTGTGTCTTCATTCCATAGATGATATGGATGAGAGTCTGGTAATGAGTAAGATAATTCTGCTTCCACTTGCCATTGCTAATTCTCTTCTGCAATTATTTTCACCATCTCAAACTGCACATTAGGTACTTTTCAGTAAGGATGGTTTGACCTTGGTTCACTTTGCATTGGCATTGCATTGACAGTGTTGTTTTATACACTTTTTTCTCCTCCAAAAGCCAGTAAAATATCTCAGAGTTATAATTGCTTTATAAATGGGACTTCATCCCACACATATTTTATATGTAGTAATTGCAGCATGCAATTCCTTTTACTTGGTTCGTCTTACTAACTAGCACAGAACAGAATTTCACTGAATTCATAATATTGCTCTGGAACCGATACATACTGTATATTTACACACCAATATGCTTTATGGAAATGAACACATTTCTTCTCAGGAGCATATTTTCAAACTTCAATTGCTCTTTACTGAAGCCAATTTTTTTCAAACAAAAAAAGTGCAATGCGTTTCATGTCTATATATTTTTATTCACGCCAATATATTTTCACAGTTGGATAGATTTAACTAAATTAGTAGTTACAGTATTTGTTCAAACCAGTGCATTTTTGCTGGCATCTGGTAAGCAAACGTTATCCAATTTTTCTCTTTTTTTAGGTATCAGCTTCAAGCAAACCTACATCATTTAAAACAACAGCAACTCACCTCCATCACATGAAATTTCTCACCCAAACCAAACAAAACCCCAACTCTTCTGTTCCAGCTGTTGAAGTGTGGCAAAGGACTAATGGAAAATGCAGACAT
>JAVHNF010071789.1:12665-30571 GCA_034783455.1 Micropsitta finschii
TGGGTGGAATGGTTTAGTGTGAGGTGTCCCTGCCCTTGGCAGGGGGGTTAGAACTAGATGATCTTAAGGTCCTTTCCTACCTAACTATTCTATGATTCTAATATCAGAAGTATTGTTAAGTCTCACAATTCCATCACAGCCTTGAAATACTTGATGTTTTAAATTATGTACCATCATAGAATCATCACTGGGAGATAAGTGATCATGCAGCAATCTGTTATTTCTTATTTTAATTCAGTTCTAGCTGTCAGAGTTGCAGAAAGAAGTAAAGGCTTTTAACATTCTGAAAGCTGTCCTCATCCCTTTCTTGTATGAACAACATAAAATCCAAATAGTTTAAAAGTTTAAATAGTTTAAAAGAGGCTCCATCTTGTATCCTGGTTTATGACTATAGATGCTACCGCTTGTGATTTCTCCCTTTTCATGTGTGTGTACATGGTCTAATTGACAGATCTCAGGGATTGCATAAGGGGTTTGCTTCTGCTTGTACACTATCTGGTAAACTGATTTTTTTAAACAGTGGTTTTGCATTTTCTTTAAATAACATAATATCATTTAAGGTCCTAGAGATACACCACAATACTTTGCAGCAAGAATGCAAATGACACAAGTTTTGTTGCACAACCACCTTCCCAGGATGCTGGGAAGAGCAGATAAAGTAAGCAGGGCAGTCCCACTCACTGATGTAACCGCAATGACATGGAAAAATATTAAGGAAAAAAATAAGAATCCCACAGCAAGTGATATTCTTCTTGGAAGCACCAGAAACGGCCCCTTCATTCCACTGATTTTACCAATGTTGTGGTGGAAATATGACAGTGGTGACAATGCCTGCAGCTAAGCATCTCCCACCAAACCAAGGCAGGGGCCCAAAGCATGTCACCAGTGTGACTGGTATCAAGGGAGCCAAAACTGGCCTCCAGACCTTCACCACTTGGAGCAAATCCTGACCTGCTGGATCCATCCATGAATCTTTTGCTATAATACTTAACTTTCCAGCCTGTAGGCAACTGACAGAGCAGATGTCACTAGAATGACTTAATGCATTAAGCTGCTATTTGTTTAATTCTGATGTAAAAAATGTGTCACACTAAATAGTTTAGTATGTTAATGTACCACTGCAGCAACCTACAGCAGCCTTCTATAATTTTATTCTAGACGTATCTGCTTCTTGATTTCATTTAAAATCATAACTAAAACCTGTCTTCTTCCTTTCTGCCTACATTTAAGTGTACTCTTAATTTCACCTTTAGTTTTTTCAAGCTGAATGAACAGAACTACTTTCTCAAATACTTTAATGGCCAAGCATATTCTACCTACAATTCTTTTGCATTACGGGACATAAACAAGATGTGACCTTCTAGAATTAGCTGTTCTGTTAATTTGCAGCACAACAGTTCATAGATGACGGGTCTCGGAGGGGTTCAACCTTAAGGAATAAATCATTCTATGTTATTGGGTTGGAAAGGACCTTAAGATCATCCAGTTCCAACCTCCCTGCCAAGGGCAGGGATGACTCACACTAGACCATGTCACACAAGGCTCTGTACAACCTGGCCAAAAGTTGACCAAAGCTATACCTGGATTTGGTCTCTGAAGAATATTATCAGTAAAAATCTCTGAAATCTAAAATATTCTTATTTGAATCAAACTTCTAAATAAAAATTTCTTCAAATTTTCAGTTCTAATTAAGGGGCAGCTTTTAATAACTGCAGCTTGAAGTTTATTTCTTATATTAGTATGCAGTTCCTTATGCTGCAATGGGACTATACACAGGACAGAGTGTATCTAGTCCTGAATTTGAAAACTGCTCATCTCAAAAACATCTTAGGAATCAATTTTAGAATTAGCCTGACGAACTGCAAGCATGTATTAGTAAAATTAATCCTCTTGCATGTAGCTGCACTCCTTTGATAACTCAGATCCTTAGCATTAGTACTTCTAGTTTCTTGAGACTATCTGGGCACATGAGGCAAATTTAATGTGCCAGTGTCTTACCCTGATGCTCTGCCATGGCATATTTTGACAGGCATTCCCTATGGGGGCTGTAGGCTTCAGGGCTGGCTGCTGTTTCATCAGTGGCTCCATGTCAACAGCTCTGAAAATAACCTGCTTGAATTTCATAAAATATAATATAAAATATTAATTTTGGACTACATATTCCAAAATCTAGCTTCTGAAACATACGCTTCTGTGGTTTGAAGCCCAGTTAAAGCCAATTATTACATGATATTGAGGATTTCCTGCAAAGAAATACCCTTTTGCATTTTTCTTTACACCAGGCCCATTCAACCTGACGGTGGTCAGAACAACTCCCCTCAAAACCAAGACTGCAATGACCCATATGCATAACAAGCGCAGGCATAACCCAATGTGAGCCACCTTTGGAATAAAGCCTAAAAGTTGTAAAAAGCCTTCAAACAACAGAGAAGCTGAAATGAGTTTGGTTTAGCAATGCAGTTCTTTGTAACCTCGCTGTACCAGAGCTGTGCTGGTCCTTGGTGGACACAGCACACCGAGGACCACACAGTTCCACATGGTGGAACATCGTGAAGATATTCTTTCCCCCAAATATTAAATTGTACCAATGGTTACACTCTTCTGGAATGATGAAATGATCAAAACCTGTCCCTGTGCATGGCGGCAGGTTGGAACTAGATGGTCTTCAGGGTCCCTTCCAACCCTAACCATCTAATGAATCTATGAATATAGGAACTTGATACTTCTCTACAGAGAGCATTAGGGGTCAATCAGTCTGGTGCACTTCAGTCAGATATTTTTTCTTAAGATGCATTTGGTTGTTTCAATGTCTTTTGAACAGAAGTGCTGTGTGTAGTTTGGAGTTGGTCCACTTTATCTAGACAAATGTAGCCAGCAAACAAACTTGACTCAGCACAAGGCCTCAGGACTGAAATAATCCTCACCCCAATAACTAAGCTTTCAGCTCACCAGGGGATACAAAAGCTGACACATGTTATCGGTCTAATATGGAAAGGATCACAGATATTTTCCAAATTACCTATTGGATTCATGTGATTGTGACTGATGAAAGCTGCAGAAACAGAAAAATTGGAAAGTTACCTCCTTCCCTGTTTAACTACCCAGCTGGGAAAGGAAGATGGGCAAGCAGAGAGAAAAGCAGGGGCTTTTACATCTTTCTGCACATATCTGTAACACTGGCCTTAGGGGAAACAAAAAAAAGCCTGCCTCTAGAGGAAGGAGCTGCATGGGATCTCTTTGCCATGTTACCTCACCTTCAAAGAGCTTTAAACAACTGGCAAGTGACAGTGGCAGCTGCTGGCAGGGGTCTGCAGGGACAGGCGCCACTGTGGGCTGCACAGATTCCTTGGTGGGGCTGCACGCTCACAGCTCGGCTGCCAGTACATGAAGCATCTTCCTACCACATAAAAATAAAACCCCAACCTTTTCCAGGGTTAGGTTCTTATGGAATTATTATAATGTGTGCGTTTCGCACGTGCAGTCTTATCTGGTGGGTGAGGTCAGTTCCAATCCTGATTCCTTTTTGGAATGAAATCTTCTCATGGATATGATCCAGAAAGAAACAGCAAGGAGGGGGAAGTATTTAGGCTGCCTGATGCATGGAGCTAACAGCAGGAAACTGGCTTTGTTGCAGTTGGTTTTTACAAACCCAACTCTTCCCTCCCTTCTTCATTCAACAAGCTAAGGACCAGATATTATTTTTCAAAACTTCACAGAAAATGTCAAACAAATTAAGCTGTCATTTTCCTTTCCTATTTTTGTAGGCAAAAGAACATGTCCACTCTTGCCAATGCCAAAAATAACCAAAAATGTATTAAGCCTTATACACATGAAATCACAGTGACTTAATGGATGCAACATTTGATTCAGGCTTTCATATTCCAGTTTATTTTTCCTCTTGAATAATCCTACCAAAGTCACAAATCTCTTCTGAGTTCTCCTGTGTGTACAACCACATTCCCTTCTCTTGTGAGAGCTTTGCAATCAGTTGACTGAAAATGCTGTTAAAAAAACTACATATCCTTATTCAAACACACAGTACCAAAAGTACCATAATGAAATTTTGCCAAAGAGAAATCCTGACATTAGAGAGTCACACATCCTACCAAAAAAGGAAGGAGTTCCTGCAGAACATGGCAGAATTTTCCTAAAGAGATGATGTTATCTTTCAGCTTGGGACTAAAAATAGTATGGTTGTTGATACATTCAAACAGTACACAAAGCTGGAAACAGCGTCTCCTCCCAAGAGTTTACAAACAACATAAACAACAGTCAGACGAAATACAGGGAATACAACAGCAGTTACCCTGTTCATTATATTTTTTGTATTTAAAAGAGCTTTCCTATTTTTTATTACAATAATTTCTTTACACTGTAAAACTTTAGGATTCTTAAAGTGTGCAACAAAAACTCTAAATACATTGATAAAGAGTCTTTAACACTGACAGAGAGATGTAATGGTCATCTCCAAAGCATCAGAAAAGATTTCTGCCTAGAGACAAAAATGAGTGAAACACATGGGGTGCCTTGTTTGCAGGTCAGTACAACAGCTCTCCTGGATGTGCAGCTCTGTGTCTATCCAGAGTCCTCCCTCATGCTCAGGTGCTATACATAGCTGTCAAGCTGAAATGCCAAAGAGCCTGTGACCAATATAGGTTCTTTGGTAACTGTTAATTCTTCATAGTACCATAATATCAATGCAGTGGAAATTTTTTCCGTATCATATATTTTTCCACAGCACAACTACCTTAATTTCCCTAGGAAATTCATGGGAGCTGCCTGTTAAACTTCAGTCCTTTGCCTTCCTGCATGAGCCATGACCTGCCACCCAGATCCACAGTATGGAGCCACAGAGCAGGTTGAGAGTAGGAAGCTTGCCCTAACACATCAAGGTTTCCTATTTACCCACTGCTAAATTCTCTGTAACCAACACTGGATGCACACTCCTTAAAACACATTCACCATTCACCAGTTCACTTATGAAAAATAGGTTCAATTAGAGACAATAAAAAACTATTTTAATTAAAGAAATATGTATATTAACCAGTACAGTATTTTCTATGCAGCAGAGTGATTACTACAGAAATGGACTATCAGGAGAAGTGATAGGCTCATTATAGAATCATAGAATCCTAGAATGCTCTGGGTTGGAAAGGACCTTAGGATCACCTAGTTCCAACCGCCTGCCAAGGGCAGGGACACCTTCCACTGGACCATGTTGCTCAAGGTCCTGTTCAACCTGGCCTTGAACTGCTAAGATTGGGGCATCCACAGCTTCCTTGAGCAACCTGTTCCAGTGCCTCACCACCCTCACAGTAATGAATTATGTTTAATTGTCTTCAGGGAAGACAGCTCTGGTTTTGCAAACAACTCAGTATTGGGATACACGAGTAAAAACAACCACTTATACAGGGAAGTGGTAGAAGATTGCTGAGCAACTGAATTTGACCCATAACCTAGATAACGTCGTAAAAATAGTTCAGATAAAAAACTAGAATTAAAGATGAATTTCAGAACTGAAACTAGTGAGCTTTTTGATGCCCACAGTGAAGTTTATAGTAAAAGTTTCCATCGCTCTATTAAATACATAATTGACCTTAGAAGAAACATGTATGAGATCAGAATTACCAAGACTGAAGCTGAGGCTACCTCCAATATATAGCATTCTTGTATATTTCCAAAATATTCAGTACCTTCATATTGAGAAAGGCTCCGAGAAGCTGCCTTTTTCTATTTCATAAAAGGACAGGTAAATCAAGAAAGTATCCAATCAACATTATGGCAGTTCCTGACAGCTCTAGCTTAGCAGCCATGCTGCTTCTGCCAACTTGAATTTGCAGCTTATGCTGCTTGCTGCTTTCTAAAATAGGCATAACTATGGCATGCTTCTAGATCTATGTAGATCTTGCATGCTTCAGAGTCAAGATGAAGAAAGCCCAGCCAAGCATTGCTTCAGAGCTGGCAGCATCACCCTAATGTCAGCCTCATTTTCTTTACAGGACACTGGCCATATTATTCCAATAGAAAATCAACCCTGACCTTGGAAAAAAGCTCAGACATATCATAAGCTAAAATTAGAGAGCTATGAAAAGAAATGTGAAATAGGTACCTATCACTTCAGCAGGTTTCCTGAAAATGCAGCATATCACTTAAATCCAGAGAGATTATTTAACCCAAGGTTTAGAAAAACAGGAGTTCAGGGTCCTTAGTACAACATAGGTTTTATTCTTAGGTCAAATCCAATTAATAATAATCAAACCTATAGCAGCCTAACTGGGAAGCTCTATTAAGATATTAAGCTCTACTAAGATACAAGGAGAATTTTATTGTAAGGCTGGCTTTCTGCAGACAATGAAATTCAGGCCACACAACCAAAAATGAGCTAAAACTAAGCATTTGAGTTGATGCATCACTTAGTACCACCTTGGAAAACATTCAACACCAAGACAGCCACCATTAGCCACTGTTACCATTAGTTTCCAGGTCAGGACAATGGGCACAGCTGGACACAGGCTACTGAGCCACACAGACCTTTATTCTGAGCTGGTATAGACAGTGTTATGATCTGAAATAATGACACTTTATGTGTCATACTGCAAACTGAAACATAAAGGAGAGAAGCTTTAAAGAAGATGCTAGAAAAGCTTTCGTGTTCACACAGCCAACAAGACATTAAGACAGCCTCTGAGATGCTTGTTATCTTAGTTGAGTACCATGAAAAGCCGTGGCTAGAATAAAGATGTTAAAACGTTAACATCTAATTCTGTACTAAGGACATAAATAAATGTCCTGGTTTCAAAGTGACAAAACACTCTGCAGTTCACAGTGATTTCACCCGTGGGTGATGGATGCTTAGCACTTCCAAAAGTCCCAATGTGAATGGAGAAGCCAGATGTTCACACCAAACTCTGAGTCAAGACGGAGCTCTGCAGCTGCATATGCATAACTCACAGAAGCCTGCATCTTTAGGCAACTGTTCAGCAGATTTGTGGTGCATAAATCCTGTTTATCCACAGAGCTTGACGCAGGAGAGCTTATAAGTGTTCACACATGAGGCTGACACTAGTTTTTCCCAGTTTTGAGCCATCAAAACAAGGCCAGGAAGAATGGTTAGTGAATGGCCTCATAAAACAACCAAGATTAATTGCAGCTCAACAGAAGCTCTGCTGTCATGCTTAAGGACGGCTTTGGATACCCACAGAAGAGTTTGGACCAGAAGCCCAGAGGTCCAGCTCACGGCAGGTGGTTGAAGACCACAACTCAACTCTCCTTGGCCTTATATTCTCCAGATGGAACAAAAAGAGACCTCTCTTTACACAACACACTCAAGTGATGCACACAGCAGCTCCTCTCACAATGTTTGCTGCGTGAACCCTGGTAGGATTTGGGGTTGGACTGTGTTGACAAAGTGGGTGGAAAGGCTGTACTCAAGTGTACACTATTAGTCATGAAGACATCCAAGACAGCACACAAAAAACACTGCTCTCTCACCACCAGTATTTACCTTCCGCCTACACTCAGGCACACTTCTGTCGCTGCTCCAAAGCAGGGTTTGATTTAGTCTGAGCAGGGATGCTGAGCACACCGAGGCTCAGATCATGAGCAGTAACCCTACGATTTGCACTCCCTGAGCCTGACTTACAGCCAGGTTAACAGACAGCAGAAAAGAGAGCATATGTGCGAATCACAGGGGTGAGGTGTTGGAGTCACTGCCAGACACTCGCTACAACTCACAGTACATAACGCAGCCCCAGCTGTTCCTGATTGCCTTGTTTCCCAGTTACAGGATTTGGCTGCAAACCTTTTTCCATTCCTGTCTTCCTGTCATCAAGGGTAACAGTGGCAGCACAGGCCACTTACATGGTTCCCTTTGGTCTCTGTGCCCTACACCATGCAACCTTAGAGATTAGATCTTCTGTATCTGTGTTGCATCTAAAATTGTAACCACATGGTTGCTTTAATGCTGCTGGTATTGCAAAGCCAAAAGAAACACCAATGCAAACCCTTCAAAACTCCATAAAGCCGAACTTGTCAGCTGAACTCTACCAAAAATCCTCAGTAGTCTGTTACAAAATAAAGAACAGAAATACCTGTTTGACCTGCAGGTCCCAACTATGTCTGCAATACTGAGAACATGAGGAAGAAAAGAAAGGTAAAGGATTTGTAAACAGAGCAAAGTAAATGAAAGTAACCAAGATTAAAATAAAATAAAAAGGAAGCAGTAAAGAATATTCCTCATGAATTCTACAGCATTGGCATAATTTTAAACCGCAATACTTGCAGCAATCTGTGATGTATAAATGTACATCAATAAACTCTCTTGACAGAGGTAAAAATAAGTCAAGACAAAAAAACCACAAAGTGGTTTGTGAACTCTCCAAATTAATCACTGCATATAAAGCTGCCTATTCATTTAGCCCTACTTAGCGTTCCTCAGCAGAGAAGATCCCAGCATATATTTAGACACCAACTAGTAAACCGCCTTATGTATTACTCTGAAATTCCCTGCTATACATGAAACCCCAAGTCCCCTGTGAGGAGAAGGAGGTATATGACCTCTAAAGTGAGAAAAGCTCTTACGCGACACTTTTGAGCAGAACAGGTTTCATGGCTTCTTCTTCATATCATATGGATCAAGCTAATTCCTACTTCATCAAGGATTTCACAATACAAACAATGTCACAGGGATTCAATTTCACTTTGTCATCTTCTGAAACAGACTTAAACAGGGGAAGTTCAGGTTAGATATAAGGAAGAACTTCTTTACTGTGAGAGTGGTGAGGCACTGGAATGGGCTACCCAAAGAAGTGGTAAATGCTCCACCCCTGGCAGTGTTCAAGGCCAGTTTGGACCGGACCTTGAGTGACACGGTTTAGTGTGAGGTGTCCCTGCCCACGGCAGGGGGGTTGGAACTAGATGACCTTAGGGTCCTTTCCAACCTTCACCATTCTATGATTCTATGAACACAACAACTGTATGTTTAGTGCTCCACATTTATATCAGTATTGATTGAAATATCAGTATTGATTTCTTACATTTAAGGATTGGTTATTTTTTATGGCCAACTCCATTTAGACTTTATTTTCCTTCAACTACAGGTTAAGCAACTTGTCCTATAGAAGCAGAAGAATCTCCAAAACAGAGTTATTGATCAATTTGACTAACACCAGTAGAAGAATTACTTGCTTTTACAGAGAAAGGGAGAAAAAAATGGTTCCTAAAGCAGACAGAAATATTCAGTGAATGGAGTTTATATTCCTCTCACATGCCTTTTCCAAAATGGAAAAATAAATACTCGTGCTTCATGCAAAACAATGCTCCATCTAGACTTCAGAGCATCAATATCAACTAATAAGCTGTGGAAAAAAACATACCAACATTTCAGACAATAGCAGTTAAGGACCTTGACACATTGCTAATGGATCTCGACACAGGGAATAATCTAAACTCAGAAATATTTTCCTTAAGGTTATATTTAAGGATGCAGAGAGCGAGCCAGCAAAGTGTTCAATAATCTCAAGGGCCCATCCACTGCCCTGCACCTGACACCAGGCTTGTGCAGAGACATAGCTCTGCTGGCTCTCTCATCCAGGCATTTCCACAGCTCTGCTTTGAAAAGCCCCAAGCAGCACAGCCCATTTCCACACAAATATGTTTAATTCATTATTGTGAGTACGGGATGCTTGGTTTGAGAGCCTAAGGCCCAAAGGTGAGTTAATAGCACCAGCAATCCGCTAGCAGGACTGGAAAATGCAGCAGTGAGCTTGAAAGTTAACAACAGTCAAGAGAGATGCAATTCCATTGTTAAAAGCCTGAATTTGTGTAGTGTGGAGTGGGGATGATTCATCAAATTAGGCAAAACTAAAATCTGGGTTTCCTCACTTCTCCTTGAACACTGGCCAGCCCATTGCATAGAAGGTGGCAAGAAGGGAAAACTTAGCATTAGTAGCCATGCATTGAATAATACTTCAAATTTTTGTATATTTCTTTAGCCCTCTATGTTTTTATGACAAAGCTGGTTATTAGGCATTAAGTACATAACATCCTGAGAAGCAAAAATGAAAGTACACTGACTTGAACATTGTATTGCAATAGCAGTCAGATATGTAAAGACACCAGCCACAGAGGATGCTTGTTATTGTACAGATGCTGCACTGCAAACAGGCAAGATGGCAAGAAATAGACCTCGCTCAGAAAGCCAAATATCTGTTCTGCTTTATTAAAGCAGAACCAGCCACCTTTCCAGGCATTTGCTGCAGTGCTGGGGCAGCACATGAAGGCCTGTGGCAACCAGGACATCCTGCAGTCCAGAGTTACCAGCTGACGTACCATCACCTATTTCTTCTGACCTATTTCATCCTCTCATAGCTGTGCTATACACTTACAATCCAAGAACATGATACCATACAACAGATGTCATACACTGAGTTATAATCTTTTTCTAAAGAGCTGTAAAGAAGAATCTTCAATCTAAACCTCTTAAAAAATCCTAAAATATGGCTTCCTATTTTTTTACAATCTAAGAAATCATACACAGTCTATGCAATTCAACTTCAGAAGAAGAAAATACCATCAGGAAATGTGTGTCATTACTCCTTTTATTTCAGGGAAACACGGATAAAAGGCAACGAAATAAAGTAGGTTTACTTCTGTTTAATTACAAAACCTGGAAGACTGCACACTAGAATCTGCACATGTTCATTAGTTGGAGAACTCCAAAGCAAGTCGAGCCCTTGCTGCTCCTATCTAGTAATTCAATGCTCTCTTCTTCTAGTGTTCAAAATGAAAGGCCGAAAGTAAAACACTGTATCTAACTAAATACATACTGCAGTCTGAAACAGTCATATTATTGTCTCCAGAGATCATTCCTATCAGCATAACTGTATATGAACACTGAAAAAGAATTACGTAGCTTCCAAGCAGAGCAGGACTCTGTGTGACCAACCAGCATAACCTCTTTGGTAACCAGAATCACTGTGTCCCTGCTCCATTTGGGTTGTGACACTCCATTAGCTGTTCTCAGATCCATGCCATCAAATTCTCCCTTTAATAGTTTAAAGACTAAATAGCCATGTGAATTGGTGTCATGACATTTAATATAACCTAATATAAGATAATTCACCTACTTTGTAATTACCACCATCTTACCCTATTTCTGGGAATTGATGGGAACATCATTTTATCAATCTCAAATTTTAAACCTACTCTGTTGTTCTTGCTATGACTTCAAGATGACAACTGAAATATTAGACTGAGAATGATATTATAAACATACAAAAGTACATTTAGAATCCTAAAAACACAGCCATGCCATGCAAATTTCCAACGTTTAAAAAGCAGTGAACGGGGTCTTTCTTTGGAACAGTTTCAGCCAAGATCAATGGTAAGTATACGGAAGGAAGATGAGGAAAATCACTCTCAGAAAAATCTAATTACAACACAGAATAACAGAATGGTTTGAGTTGGAAAGGACCTTAAAGCTCATCCAGTTCCATTCCCTGGCCATGGTCAGCAACACCTCCTACTAAACCAGGTTGCCCAAAGCCCCATCCAACCTGGCTTTGAACACTGTCAGGGATGGAGCTTTCGCAGCTTCCTTGAGCATCCTGTTCCAGCACCTCATCATGCCCACGGTAAAGATTTTCTTCCTTATATCCAACCTAAATTCTCCCATTTCAGTTTGAACCCATTACCTCTTGCCCTATCACTACAGTAATAATGCATTTGCACTGTTTTACTATGCCGCATGACCATATGCTTTCTATATTTAAAATTATAGCATGGGTCTGCAACTCATTCATGTGGAAAAATGGTTCAAAGTATGTACCATTGAGCCACTTGAAATTATATTACCTGTATCTATATATGACAAACAAATCATGGTTACCAAATACAAGCATTTCTATATCTAATGCTAAATCTTACAGCAAGGCGCATCACAGGGTATCCTGAAACCCTCTTGACACAGACAGCTAATGGTATGTTGCGTCAGCAGAAGGGGGACACAGCCTGACCAAAGGTTTCTGGCGCAACAAGCACAGACCCACCACAGTTTACTCCATCTCAAGATTAACAGGAAGAGCAGGTATTTCTCCTGGGTTACCAAACAATGCAGCAATCACTTGAACCTTGTGTGAGGCTGATTTTAAGACCATGCTGCACCCTTATTTTCTTTGCAGGACCAGAATCATCTTTCTCTTACAGAAAACACCAAACTTTTGAATTATAGCCTTTCCATAGTAATTTTGGTATAAATCTTTTGTAGCAATAATTTCAGTCAAATTGTGGCATTAAACTTGATGTACAATACTTGCCCCATTGATGCTAATGGAAAATTTCCATTGATTTTTCAGAATAGATGTGGGCTTCTCACGTTCAATTTACCATTAAAATTAATTGTAGGTAATTTCACATGTCCATGTGGACATACAAAAATCACAATTTGGGAACATCAGAGCTAGACCTATACTTAAATCCAATACTCCACAAAGTGCCAGTTATTCTTTCAAATGAGAGCTCAGAACTCTCAGGGTTTTTTTCCACTCTCTTTTTTCCCAGGATGTTATTTTTATCTTGGCACTGTTCATTTTTGCTATTTCATTTACACCATGTTTGGTGCAATTACAGCAATAGAATTGTGTCAAGTCTCCTCTGCACTAGACTGTTATGCACTAAGTCTACTACTGGCTTTATAACTTTACTATTTGATTGGCTTTTTAAATAATACAGGGATAAAACTTTGGAATTTAACATTTCCTCTGACAGCCTCAGTTATACCACTACAGAATTTAAATGTTTCACAGTATTCCATATTCTTCAGTTCCAAATTACAGATGGGTAACTGAGGATGGGATTCTGTGCTGGAATTTAATCATCTCCATTGCAGATGTATGTCACCATCTGTGTTAACCATCTCTGTTCTCTTCAAAGACCCAGGATTTCCAGCACACGATTCAATACACCCTGCACTACACACTTACTCTGCTCTCACCTGCACCTATGGGCACCTGCCTTGGCCTGGACACTTCCCCAGAGAGGACATTTCATCTACAGATCCTGTGGGAATGTGGATGGTCAGCACACATGGAACCATCTACACCTTCAGCAGACCTAAGCAATGCCAAATCAGGCTCTTAGCTGAGGTCTCTTGCAGGTGGTGCCTGATCCCAGGTCTCACACTGCTCTAATAGGGAGGTTTTCCTCATTGTTTGTGCTAAGCTCCCATTTGGCTCGCTGTGAGGATGTGATATGATTAAGCATGTTGACATACAGAACCACCAAGTAATTGTAGCTATTGAATGTGTCCCTGTTGTTGTGGCAGGGGGTATATTTAGCAGCTACAGTTACCCTCAGAAACGAAATACACAATCAGCTCCCAAAACCTCCCTCTTTCCCTTAAGCACAACCCTGTATTTGCCTTAAGGACTGTAACATTTTGCCATCAGCTGTGCTCTGAAGCAACCACCCCCTCCACCCCCACCCCCCCCGCTGCCTCACC
The DNA here is from genome assembly GCA_034783455.1 of Micropsitta finschii. Classification (NCBI taxonomy): domain Eukaryota; kingdom Metazoa; phylum Chordata; class Aves; order Psittaciformes; family Psittacidae; genus Micropsitta; species Micropsitta finschii. Next base: position 26,164 of record JAVHNF010071789.1, read on the forward strand.
ACGCAGATGAACGCTGAATTGCAGGAAAACACATTTCCAAGTCAGTTCTCAAATTCTGCTTGTATCACAGGCTAAATTACTTCTGTATCACCCTGGGCAACTGGAGCCCTCCGGGTGTCAACTCCCACCTAGGGCTCCATGAAACCCCTGCGATTTTCACCTTCAATATCACCAGCAGCAGAGGCCGAGCTTTTAATCCGAATACCCCCGTCTGAAGAGCCCCGTATCTCCCACCCCTGGGCGCCGGGCAGCGAGCGAGCAGCACCCTTGCAGCAAACCTCACCGCGGGGCCGAGACGAGACAGACACCTCCGAGCCCTGCTGCGGGGTGCCGCCGGGGAGGGGAGGAGGCCAGACATGGGTCCCCACAGCTGCGGCCGGCCAAGCCGGTCCCGCAGAGGTCCCCGCCAGGGTGCGGAAGAAGCAGGGGGCCGGAGCAGCGTAGCCAGAGCCCCCACACAGGGTCCCGGCAACCGCAGCTCCTCCCGGCCGGCAGTGCCCGCGGCTGCGGCAGCTCTCTCCCGAGCTACGCGCACATACACTCGCGTATTTAATACAGGCTCAGAACAGCAGTGTCCAGCCGGCTCCCCCGCCCGCACTGCACAGCAGCGTGACGGACCCCAGCGCGGCAGGGACATCGTCCCCTCCCAAAGCACAACGAAGACCCTTACCTGTGCCAGTGCTCATGGCGCGCAGAAGGCGCCGCGCCCGACGCTGCTCCCACTGCTGCCGCCGCCCGTCACCGCGCCCCCACGGGCGGCACCATCCCCGCCCGCCGCCGCGCAGCCCGCAACGGGCAGCGCCGCCGCGCTCCTCCCCCGACGGCAGGTGCCGCGGAACGGCGCGGAACGGCGCGGCGGGCACCTTGGGAAGTGTAGGCAGCCCCGCTCCGTGCTGCGGCCGGGGTGGGGGGGTTCGGCTCTACCGCTTCTGCGGGCAAAGCTGCTGCAGTCCCCCCTTTTGCAGTCCCCCCTTTTCCAGTCCCCGACAGCAGCAATGTCCGCACCGCCTCAAGAGCCTCAGTCTGAGCTCACCTTGCCCTCCATCCATTTCCTTGCTCCAGGCTAAGGTCTTCCTCTGCGTTTCCATGCCTGACCTTGTGCTCGGTTCGTATGATGCTTGAGCAAGGCAAGCAGGAGCACAGGTACTTTAGCATGTCCCCAGGAGGGCCAGGGAGCGATGGTGAGGATGTTTGCATCATTCCTCGGCTCAATTTATGCTCCGGGCAGCGCTGCACCGCACAGAAGGTGTTTGTCAGCAAGTCTAGTTGTTCAGGGGGGAAGGCAGTATTCTCTGGAGGAGGTGAACACTCACTGATCCTTCATATTTGAAAGTACAAGGATGCACAGTGTTTTATTAAAGCCAGCTTGTTCAGTGTTTCATCAGCCTGAAAACCTGTTGTAGTTCTGGAGGAAGTAACTTTTTAAAAATACCCAAACATCTGTTCTAACAAACCCAGAAGGAGCTAGTCACAGTCAGGTAAACGTATTGCACAGCTCCACTGACGGTGACTTCAGACAGGGTTTAGGGCAGCTTGGAGTTACTGTAACAGCATAAGGAAGTAGGGTATGAAGACTTGCTATGCACGTCTATTGGTATGCTTATTATGTTCTTTTCCAGCAACAGCTATCTAAAAGTTAAAATTTAAGTAATAGTTGTAATCATAAAAACCTACTGACCTTTCCCATCCAGCACCAGTGACTGAACTGAGATGAGCCCTGTAGCAGTGTTTATATGTCTTGATTTGATAGAGAATCATGGTCCTTTGTCAATGTGAACTGAGAACCCCTGGAGATAATTGTTGCCATTGGCAAATATGTGGTCCCCCTCTCAGAGCAGCTGTATGCAATCAGACAGTCCAGCCCAGTTCCCCAGTCCTGGCAGTTACCATCTGAGGGGACTTCCTGAGCCAAATATGTGTTCTTTGTATTGAAGAACCTTCCATGTATTTTCTTCCATTGTCTTGTCCCATTATTGTTTGAACCCACGAACATTTCAAGTAACTACAACATCCTGTGAGAGGGATTTCACAGCTGAACTATGTGTGGTGTGAAGAGCTATCAGATTTGCTTCCATCCTCCTATTTACTATCTTTATTTGATGCCTGCTGCTTCTTGTCATAGAAGAGATAACAAACATATAATTCCCTATTCACTTTGTCTGTGTCACTCATGAATTTATACTGCTCTATCAGATTCCACCCTGAGTTCACTCCTGCTCTAATTAGTCACTGCTTAAAACTGGTGACTTTTAAGTTCAGTGCCACATTGCTATCTGTCGCTTCCTGTGCTTCGTTTTGGAGCTGCATCATTGATTCTTTAGCATCATGCTTGCTAAGTATTTTTATCACCTGTTTTCCACCCTGCAATCTTCTATCACTCATTTTCCACTGAAAGCTCTCCTGAGCTGCCCAGCTGTACTGATGCATGCAGCTGAGTTGCATTTGGTCTTGTGGAACTTTGCTAAGATGCAAGTGATGCATGAATATCCACGTGTTCATGTATCTTACATATCTCACTAGTAGAAATATGTAGAGCACCTCAGTTGTGGCTGAGAACCAGATGGGTATCTTGACTGTTCTGCATTCATTCCAATGAGATCTAGCTTCTAGCATCACTGCAATGTGTTTTTAATCATGAACTATCTTTGCATATAATCATGAGTTCAGGACAATCTTTGAATATAATCATGAGTTCAGGACAATCTTTGAATGATGCTAGCAAGCCTTTGGCTAGGCAGAAGTGTTGCTTTGAAAGCTAAATTAAACATAACTTGTTATACTGAAGTTGGTGGGCCTGCAATCTGTACTGGATGTAATGAAAATGAAACAGCTGTGGGCACAAGAGCATTTTGGAAGTTCTGTCTACCAGTCACAGAAACAACTGCAAAGCCCAGGTAACCACACAAATGTTTATGGTGCCATACTTTAGGGGACACTTATAAGAAACAGGTCATGAACGTCAAAATTCTCCTTGTTTAAGACAATGCCAGCTGCCATAAGCTTAATTAGGAGATGCCATGACCCACAGAATAGTCATGTTCTGCCACTGGTAAGACCCCATTACTCTAGGCAATGAACCAGGGAGTAATCATAGATGACACTATCATTTCCTGGGAAGAGATCACAATTCAGTGTTTGAGTGGTCTACGGCAAAAAGAGCTGTAGAGTTTATTCTGAATTCTGTTGGATTTTATGTTCTCCTTGCTCTCCAGAAAGACATTGTCTCTTCTATTAAGGAACTTAGCTTTGAACGTGCAGATAGCAAAGGTGTGGTGGAACTGTTGGCTTCACAGTCAAAGTGAAACCATCTAGAAAGAGTGGCAAGAATGCTTACAGTAAATGATTTAAACCAAGCATCCAAACACCCCAAAAGCCCTAAAACAACCCAAGCCAGCCCAAAGGAGCCCCCAGAAAGCCCCAAAACAGCCCAGAGCAGGCCAAAACAGGCCCAAAACAGGCCAAAACAGCCCCAAACCAGCCCAGACCAGCCCAAAACACACCCTGCACCTGAAAACCACCCTGAATCAACCCTAAATCAACCCACGCCCACCCAAAAACTACCCATGAATACCCAAACTCAACTCAAATCACCCCAGATCAACCCAAAACTACCCCTACATCACCACAACCCAACCCCAAATGAACCTCAAACTACCCCTAATTCACCCCAAAACCACCCCGAAATCACCCCAAATCACCCCAAAACTACCCCAAATCCCCCCAAAATACCCAAACCCACCCCTCAATCACTCCATAACCACCCAAAATCACCCCAAATCAACCCCAAACCACCCCAGGACCAGCTGCTGTCCTGCGACAACTGCGACCACGGGTACCACATGTACTGCCTGAGCCCCCCGAAGGTCAGTGCGGGGGGGCTCAAAGGGTGGGGGCACTTTGGGGGTACCCACCCATTGACCCCCCCTCTTTGTGTGTGCCCCCCCCCATAGGCAGCTGGAGCTGCCACCTCTGCCTGCGGCAGCTCAAGGACAAGGCCTCAGCATTCATCACCCTCACTTGTGGGGGGACCCCATGTACCCCCCCGCACCCCAAATCCTGCCAAAAGCCATAATGGAAATGGGGGGGGCACATTGCATGATGGGAAAATTGGGCCTCCCCACCCCCCGTGTTAATTATTTATATTGGGGGGGGGTGAATTTGGGGACCCCCCAGGGGTTGGGTTGGGGGGGGCGGATGTTGGTGGTGCAAAACAAAGGGGGGGGGGAAGAGAAAAGGGGGGTGCCCGTGGGGATTATGGGGTGTTGTGGCCCTCCTTGTCCTCCTTCTCCTCCTCCTTCTCCCCCTTCTTCTCCTCCTCCTTCTCCTTCTCCTCCTACTTCTCCTCCTCTTTCTCCTTTCTTTCCTCCTCATTCTTTGGGTTCTTCACCTTTTGTTCCTGTTCCTCCTC
>JAVHNF010071796.1:0-10311 GCA_034783455.1 Micropsitta finschii
AAGTGATCAAGAAGACCATCTTCATTTGGCTGACGAATTTGGAAATGGGGAAAAATTATCTGGAGTAGATGGTGGTAGGAATGAGTAACTGCTGAAAGCAGTGAAGCAGAGCATGGATTTTAAAACAGTCTGAGCAGAAATCTCAAATGCATGTAATTGAAGACAATAAAAACGGCTGTTATCTTTTGACTTAAGATAGGTCGCATGAACATATCCTAGTCCTGGAAGTACTAATTTGCATGGTTGATGGTGGAGAGGCTGTAGCATGATGAGCTCAGATATCTTGTTTTCGACCTCTAAGGACAAATCAATCCCATCCCCTAGGGGAGTAAGATCGAGTTTGAAGTTGAGTTGAGGCTAACTCCTGGCAAGAGCCCCAGTTATACCTGCAGTCAAGATATATGATCCTTTTCTTATCTTCTAGTGGAGCTGTATCCCTTTTTTCCTAAACAGTGCTGGTTTTTCATATTTTAAACATAAACTCTTCAGGACAAGGACTGCCTCTAGTGACAGTTCTCAGTACAGCATTTGCTGGGATGGCAAAGTATCCCTGTAATGGAAATTCTAGCGCATCTCAGGAAGAAGGGGCTTCCTTACGTAGGCCATTGAAGCAAAAACTAAAAGCTAGGGCACAAGCAAAGGAGATGGACAAGACAGCTGCTTTTGTTCTGCCAGCCACCATGAGGAAAGTCCCCCTTGGCTTCTCCCTCGCAAGCCATTCTCTTCTTTTGATGTCATGTTTGCACTTGTGTCTCACAACAATCAGAAGTAGAAACTTCTAGAGGATGTGGAACTACCTTGTTCCCTGTCTGTTAAGTGTGACTATAAAAGCCCAAGTCCACAGTGCTGCCAGTTCAGTGAAACGGAGAGGTAGTAAATTCAGGTCTTGCAAACAAAAAGCACTTTATATCCTGCATGCATAAAAAGAATTTGCTGCCACAGACTATTGCTGAGGCCAAGGTCATAAGGAGGCACACAACACTCAAAGATGAGAAAATATCGAGGGTAAATGGAGGAAAGGATAAATTTAGAAGGTGCAGAAGTGCTTCTTCAGCTTACACAATCTATTAATGATGGATGAGACCTTTCTGGGGACTGTTTCCTCTGAAGTAGCTAGTCTTGGTCACCGGCAGACAGGAATCTCTAGACCATAAATCTGATGAACTATAGCAATTTCTGTGTTACTCACACCTGAGAGAATCTGCTGACTTCAGAGTGCACAGTGGGTTTTGTCTAAAGCACATCATCCATCATGGGTGCAGAAAAAGTGTGTTCTTTCTGTGATGGTGTGAAAAATTGCCCAACATGCAATTGGTTTGCAGGCCAGTGTTGTACACACGTGGGTAATATGGTGTCAGTATACAGGAGCTTGCATTTATTCCTCTGCTGTTGCATGCCTGAAAGGATCCCAGGTTTTGAAATTCATGCACCTCCTGCTCTTCCTTTTAATCCTTTGCTCAAAATCCAGCTCAGACTTCCTCTCTCATCCTGACTATTTATAAGTATACACAGAAACAAATGTTTTGTAAAGATGTGAGAGGCATTCTGCTTTATTCCCAGGGGTGAATAAAGCCTTTTATTTTTAGCCTAGTTTCCTAAGGAAATGAGACTGATGCAATCACATTGTCTATTTGTCTGTCTATCAAATAAGCCCCCTTCCCCCTTTCCCTCCCTCCATACACTTCTCACCATTAATCTTTTCCAGCGGGATCTGACTGAAAATTATTATTTCAAAAGTGTTAAATGAACATAAGTTTTATGAAAATCAGTGGCTGGGCCAAAGGAGAGATCTCATGGGTTCCCTCACTGGAAAAGTAAGTACTGGTTGAATTCAGCAGGTAGGCGGCCACAGGCTGGCAAATCACCTTCTGCATAGCTTTAACACTACCATGATGCATGGTGGAAGAACGAGAGGGTCTAGGATGGCAGTTCAGAGGTACTTTGGAGGGGGCTCTCCTGGGTGCTTGGAAGGATTTCAGGATGGGGAAAGAGAGGTGGCACAGGGGAATGGAAGGAATGGGATTGTTGGACATGTAGGAGGCAGGGGTCTTTATCTCCCAAAGGGGCTGAATGTTAAGGTCATGTTCTGGGGAGCTTCTCAGTGGTGGCTCAAGGAACCTGGTGGAAAAGAAATGCAAAGCCACTGCTAAAGAAGTGGTCCTCACTGCCTTTGCCATTACCTGACCAGTGTTTGCCAGGTAATTCCTGCCATGGAAAATAATATACGCTGGAGAAATAGGGACAGGGTCACATCTAACCCAGTTGGTAACCCTACTGCAAGTGTGTGTGCTGTCTCAAATGAAGAGTGTAGATTTGTCCATATGGTAAGCTGTGGGCAGTGTCTGGGATTTTCCAGTGTCACTGTGGGAGACTTTTACCTGCTGAATATACCAAGTATATTCAGACCAAGGCAGAAGTACAGCCTGAACACTGCCTGTTCTGCTGTAAGATACAGCCCTGAGCAGCGTATGTGTGTTCCTGTGTTGGAGGGAAGTATGTAGCATAATTATTTACTTTACCTGTGTTTGCAGTGATGTCTGGAAAACAGTCCAGATGCTCGGGAAATAGTCTGAAGATAAAGCTAAGATTATAAGCCTAGCAATCATAAGTTCCTTTCTCCATTGTGGCATATATATTCTCTTCTATTTCAGCACCACAGCTGACCTGTATTTGAAGTTCGAGTGGCAATGGAAATGCCATTTGGAGATATACACAGGTGGAAGAAAAAGCAGTTTTGGTTTTCAGACAACTTCTCTGTCTTAGTCTGACATCTGCTAATGCCTTCCTAACATCGGTATTGTGATGTCTGGGAATTTTTACTGGAGAAATTGGTAAGATCATTTAAGAAACAAAGCCACCTTTAGTTCCTCCTCGTTCATTAATATGCTGACCAGCAGATCTTTTTAGCAAAGAGATGAGGTGTCTTGTCACAGTTCTGGGAAGCATCTGCCTCTGTTAGAGAATTCCAACAAGTCAGTATCCTAAATATGTATTTAAAACACTATTGGTGACATGCCTTTTCTTCAATTGCCCTACCCTTCCTCTCTAAACCTAAGCTACTTGTTTCCTAAACTCTTTCAAGCTTAAATCTGAACTATCTGAGTGTCTGGAAACTACTGCCTTGCTAGGAGCTCTGAACAGGCGAATGGGTAGAGATGAGATAACAAAAATACCACAAAAGCGGTGACCCTGTTGTGATGAACAATCCAAATAAGAAAATTCTCTCTTCTCCTCCCCCATTAACAACAACAAAAAGGAATAGTTTTCTTCTTAGATAAGGTACCAAGGCAGGAATCTAGGGAGAGGTGGAGAGGAGAAATAAAGGTTTCCTGTTATCCTGCAAGTGTGTAGTGATTTTGGACACAGACCCAGATCTTTTTTAAACGTAGTTGGCCTTGGAGTGAATGGGAAAGGAAAAAGAGTCAAGTACCTGCAGCATGAAAGTCCTCCTCTCACATACACAAAGTGCTATGCACACAAGCGTGCCTCTTGCAGTACAGAGATACAAGACCCTGTGGCACCCCTGCTTTCTCTTGCTGTCCCTGCCTATCGCAGAAGACTGGCATCCTTAACTGACACCCTCACGGGAGCTGTGAAGGGGCAAAGTGCTGTGTTAACACAAATGACACAGAGCACATTGGCATCCAAATGAGTCTGAAGGCTGAGCCATTTTGCCTTCTGCAACTGAAACCATTCCACGAGTATTTAATATACAATTAAACCTTCTTTTCCCCATCAGGTGATCTGAGCTCAGCACGTAACATTTCATGCCAGGACAGAAGATGGTGAGGTGGATCAAATAATGCAATAATGGACAGAAATATTCTATTTGTAAGTATATTACTGGAAATAAACTGAGTCCCCCTCCCTTGTTTCATGCGCTACACATCCCGGCCTTGTGTTCATAAATGTTTCCCTGTGATCAGCCACCATCTACAGATCTATGTCCTTAACTGTCAATCATTCCTGTATTTCTTGCAGAGATCACCCAAGGACAGACACATGCAGTCAGTGTAGCTGGAAAAGTGCACTCTCCCTCAGCCAGCTACTATTTCATGTGTGTTAGCCACCGGAGCCTGTGGTTTAGCATCAGCAACCACAGCACAAACATCTTACTATCACAGCATTAAGAGCTGTCTAATCAACATGAAAATGGTTACCTAAGCCTGGAACAGCCATCTCCCAGTTGGTAGCGATGACCCATTTGTGCACTGAGTCCTCCCTGGTTTATAACAGCATAACAGCACCTGTGGGTCAGAGCAAGCTCTTCACAGGGCTCCAGGAAGGCGGCTTTCGCTATGCAATACCTCTGTAGCTGCAGCTCATCACCCCTACTCTAGATCTTAACACAATTTCACAACCCTGTGGCACCACAAACCTCAGCTGGCAAGGGCTGAAGCAAACAGCAGCTGTCTCCATCCTGCTACATTAGCAGCACCATTCTTTGCCAGGAGCTATCACCATCAAGTAAGGGTTAAAAAGAAACACTGCTGAAATGCCCTTCATGGCCACGGCCTTATGTGCGCATCCTTCTGAAATAACATCACTGTCCAAAACAGGAACAGCTCATTCACTGGTGCAGGATCCATGCCTGGGCAGCAGCTGGATGGGACACAGAGGAGAAAATGCTGAATCTGAAGTATTTTATTTTTGGTAGTTTAATAATGGCCTACGACCATCTGTGAGCAGGAACTGAGGAAAGACAAACACATCTTTCCGCAGCACATGGTGGAACAGTTCCTTAGGTAGTTCAAACCGGTGGTGCTTTGAAGTCCTAGCCGCCCTCCCAAAACCCCTCACGTGGACTTGCATATAGAACTGTGAATCGGATGTGTGCTTTCAGGCAAATTTGTTTTGTTTGGGTATCCACATTCACATGTGTAAGCCAGGGTAAGTCCTACAGAGAGAAGCGGGCAGAGGTGTAACTTGCCAGAGCTGCAAATGCATGGCAGAACTGAAAGCATCAGTTTTCCTGAGTCCTAGCATTGCTTCTCAGCCAAGAAAGGGGCAAAGCAGTTAACAAAACTAGCTTGATTTCAGGTCCTCTGTTAGCTTACTGCTTTCTCTATGTAGGTATAGAAAGTGCCTATACGGATGTACATGTTCCTGCAGTTTTGTAGATACGTTCTTTGTCTTTAGAGAACGGCATGCCCAGCAAGCTCCTCAGTTCACAGCGTCCTTCCTCTGGCCACAAGGAGTTACTGCAGCTTCTCCAGGATATGCAAGGCACAACGTAGCTGAGAGCTACTACAGGATAGTTTGATAGGATGAAAATGCTTCTGAAAATGGTTTTTATTGTTAAGGTCCTGCGTCTTGTTGCTGGAGAACATAAGCAATTCTGAGACAAGCCACTATGTCCTTCAGAAGACTTCATCTGTGCCATGAATGGAACAACTCACATACAGCTACCACTGTGAGTACAGCCTTGCGAAAAGGAGCGCAGAGAAATGTCAATTGTGTACTTTCAACAGGGAAAAGTGGGTTTGCTCAGTGCAGTTTATTTATGATCTGAACATTCAGAGCATTTCGAAAGTCTACTGATCAACAAAGGAAGAAACCAACTCTGTATTTACAGTCTTGTACCAACCTCCCCATTCCCAACCACTCTTAAACCTGTGGCTAATTTCAGCCAAAGGAGAGAGAAGGGCAGGGGCCTGGAAGAGATGAGGGTGTACAAGCACCATCAGATGGAAACTTGGCGGGGAAGAAAGGCTCTGCCAGCCTTAACACAGAGGCCTTGAGAGAGAGTCCAGGACCACACTGGAAGGAGAGGATACAGGAGGCATCATGGGAAGGGGGAATAGAGGATGTAAAGGCAGTGTGGGGATCTGTAGAGAGGATACAGACAGACTATTACAGTAAAGGAAGGCAGAGAGGAAAGCAGAGGCTGTTACAGGTTTTGCTGGTTCTGCTGCCTGCAAAATCCTCTTATTTGACATGTGAAAGGAATGTGAAGGTGCAAGGCAACCGGAATTAGTAAATAATCAGTAATAGTGCTTTTCAATGAGCTTCATGAGCTGTTGGAGAGGTGTTTAAGCTGTATTCCATTTTCATAGATAAGGAGATGAAAGCTCTGGCTTAAGCCCAAAGCTTTCAAAAGCAGAAACTACTTTTAAGAGCTCTCCTTGATGCTTAGCACCAGAACTCCAAAGGGATTGATTTCACTGTTGCTATTGTTGTCATCTGTATGCTGATTCCTTCTGCAAAGCTAGGTCTAAACCTGTACACTTAATAGCAGCTATAGCTTCTGAAAATTCAGGCTTTGTTGGCTTGCTGGATTTTCCCAAAGTATATAAGAAGAGACTAGTTTATAAGTGAAATAAGTATCTAAAAACATCCTAATTGGTTACTATTGTGCCATGACAAGAATGGAAACAAAGACAGGACAAGGGGTAACAGGTTAGAACTTAAACAGGGGAAGTTTAGATTGGATATAAGGAAGAAATTCTTTACTGTAAGGGTGGTGAGGCACTGGAATGTGTTGCCCAGGGAAGTTGTGAATGCGCCATCCCTGGCAGTGTTCAAGGCGAGGCTGGATGAGGCCTTGGCCGGAATGGTTTAGTGTGAGGTGTCCCTGCTTTTGGCAAGGGGGTTGGAACTGGATGATCTTGAGGTCCTTTCCTACCCTAACTATTCTATGATTCTATGATTCTAAGCTGAGAGACTGAGTAAACTTCGAGCAGCCTCTGTCATGATTAATTATTTGACTGAGGAGCTCTCCAGGTGGGAATTTCAGAGAGTTGTAGAGATTTCCCCAGGCAACTCCTGCCATGCCTCACTCAATTTTGCTGAATCAAGACGTTAAATGTCTTGATTAATGTCCTGAGTAGAGTGTCCCAGTCAGCTCCTACTGTAGAATTGATCAAATCACATGTACGTAAGACACATGAAAATAGGCTGTAAAAACTTGCTGCAGATGCAGAAACATTTATGTCTTTTGCATGCGGTTTTAAGATAGCTAGATGCTTTCTATGTCAGTTAAGACAGCTCATGAAAATCAACAATACATGTTGACCACCTGGAGTGGTCAAGTAGTATCAGAAGGCAGTAGAAGAGTGCTTTGGGGAGTCTTTTCCAATCTAATAATACTATATTACAGACCCTTGCAACAAAGACTACATTTTCCATCTAGACAAGAATAAAATGTTTGGGTGATTGCATTCCTGACACAAGTATTAACATGTGTCAAGGTCCTAAGATTGGTGGTGTTTGGGTTTTTTTTGTTGTTGTTGTTTTTTGTTGTTGTTTGGGTTGTTTGTTTTTTTTTTTAAATACAAGTTCTCTGTCCATAATTGTGCATCCAACAATTACTCAGCATCAAAGAAGCATCATTCACAGAAAGTGTGGATCTGGCTAAGCTCTCCAGTTAGGGAAAGGTTTTAATGCTACTTCTTCTACCACACACCTAAGTATGAAGTGTGGTAGTAAGGAATCGCAGCAGAATGAGAACTGCAAAATGACTAACTCTATTTCTCACCTTCCCATAGTTTGGGTTTCCACAGAATCCACAAAACAGTAAGATTATATACAGAAAGGGCTGGCAACAACGTATTTAAAATCCAACTCAAAATTGCAAACTGAGAGATGTATAGTATTTGTTTAATGAGGTTAAACACAAAGCTAGGAGTTGGGAAATGGCAAATCCTGTGTGACATCTGCCAACAAATGTAATCTCCCTAATTCTGCTTTACTATGTCTTGCAAAAAAATCCCTCAAACCTTAAAATGTTCATTTTTAACTCCTTCTAGTCTCATTGTTAATTTCCATCTGCATTTTTCACACACACAAAAAAACATAAGCTTTTAAAATTCAGTTGTTCACAAATGAATTAAGTAATGGACCCTCTGTAAGTAACACCAGCTAGGAAGAAAGGGAGGGATAGAGGGAGTAAGGAAGCCAGGAAGGAAGGAAGGCAGGAAGACATAACTTGTCTCATAACACCACAAACATAAGGAATTCTGCAGACGTTTTACAAAGGTTCCAAAACTGACGGACAAATTCATGGAAAAAAGACCATTTGGGAATCATTAAATACGAACCTATCGTTATGGCTCAGGAAGCCTTGGGAAAATTTCTGTGCAGTGTTACTTTCAGCTTAGATTCTTCCCTAGGATGTCAATACCCTATAATTAGTATATTTTAGTTAAGATATGAATTGACTGAACATTTTATCTAATCTGACCTGCTAAAGCAGGTTCACTTAGAGCAGGTTATACAGGAATGTGTCCACGTGGTTTTTGAGTATCTCTAGAGAAGAAGATTCCACAACCTCCTGGGCAGCCTCTTCCAGTGCTCTGCCACCCTCAACATACAGAAGTTTTTCTTCATATTCAGAGGGAACTTCCTGTGTTTCAGTTTGTGGCTGTCGCCCCTTAACTTGTCACTGGATATATATGTCACTGTCTAGTACTTTGAAGTCTCCAAGTATTGGATAGTAAACCACTATCTATCTTCTGGTTTTTACTGTTCCTTAACATTACATTTGCTTAATACTTAGTCAAACAGAAATAAAAATATGAAATATTTCTATTGCAGAACTCACACATGAAAATCTCTATGAGCTAACAGGTACATCTTACAGCTAATAAGATCCCCTGCATGGGAAAAAAAACCAGTCAGTATCCAGCATTAAATGTTATCTTTAGATATGTGTATCTTCAGTAGCTGCTGTAGCATCATCACCTTCTCTGCTCTGTGGCCACTGAATAATGAAGCTTTTCTAGGAAATACTTTACTGGAAATTATAGGAAGATATTAACGTGTAAACTACAGCAAAATTATTTTGAAGTGCTCCTCTGCAACTCAGGGAAGCACTGTTGGAATTCCTATATTCTGCTGGCTACTCCAGGAACAAGAAAGAGACATACATAAACCAGTAAAATTGAAGATTTAGTTTGGTATCAGGAAAACCTGTATTTTGTGGTTTTAGTCCTGGAATCACTAATCTACCGCCTTCTTCTTCCTACATTATGATACATCTACCTTTTTAGCAAGGAAGCACTGATATTACATGTTCCCTTAGGCCTTTTTTTTTTTTTCCTCTATTTCCATTTGGATTATTTTCTCATTTCCACTTCTTGATTACTTCTCTCTTATATTAAAACCAACCTTTTAATGAACCATAAGCTTAACCTGGCAATCCTGCAATATTGCACTGTGTACTTGTACAAGTGCAAGCACTTGTACTTCACAAACATCTTGACATTTTTACAGGACTATTAAAAGAATAAACTTGGAAAAATGGAGCATTCAAAGTAGCAGTGTCTAAGAAGGAAAAGACTTACGTATACTTATTAGACTGCCTCTCCCAGATATATTAAAAAAAAAGTAAAACAACAGTAATGTTTTCAAGTTAACGGACTAACAATAAACACATACAATAGATGAAAACTGATAATTTTAAAACACTGGCAACTATTTCTATTTATTTATGGAAGTAGTGTGGATAAGCAGCAGTGACCCGCAGAAAGAGACATTAAATAAACACTACAAATTTGCAAAAATACGCAGAGGAAAAGTGTTTGTTGGGAGCCAGACTGTGAAAGAATGTTTCAGTAAGAAATGATGTTATGCATTTACTCCTATTTGTTAACAGGCAGCCACCATAACTGTGCAATCACACTTCATTATTACCTTTATGTATTTACTAGTGTGCTAAAGGCAATATATTTACAAAGCATTTCCATACACCCTGCATTAGCAAAGTATGAAAAACTGTATCCCAGTATTTCCACTCCAGTCTACCATGTCAAATGAGAGGCTGTTACAGCCTGGAGTTGCTGAGCCTGTGCACATCTTCTCATCTGTGAACTTCGGTTTATGTAACCAAGAGCTACACAGTTCATTCCTGCATCTGTAACCATCCCTGTGGCCCCTCCAGAAAGTCAATTCCATGTACTGGTCTCAACACAATTATTTTATTGACACTTCTCAGCTGAAACACTTCTGCAAGTACCATCCAATTTTCCAGCTCTTTCTAAAAGATCAAAAGACACACCTTGCATAGTAGAGAGGAATTTACACTGATGAGTGCCTATTGTCTTGAATACAAATGCTGCTCATCATGTTTGCCCACAGCTAAATGTGTATGTCTCTGAAATAACTAACTGCAGTTACACCACAAAAGCATCCTCGCACTGGAGATAAAACAAGTTTGTGTTGGAGAACACCTTTTGCTTGAACAACCCCCAGGCTAAGATCTCCAAGGCCTCCTAATTAGGAAGGATAATACTGAACTTGAAACTTGTCATTCCAAATAAAACAGCTGGAAAGGACATGTGATTTCTGTTTGGAAATAATAACAACTGTTAG
>JAVHNF010071796.1:13226-31536 GCA_034783455.1 Micropsitta finschii
CAGAGTGCAGAAACATTACTGAGCACTGGTGGTGGTGCTGGGACTGTTAAGTGAATGACAGGACAAGTCATGGTCACACTCCTCTGCCATCCTTTGCAGAAACAGTGGCCTTGAAGCCTTTGTTTCCTTTTTATCTCCTGTGTCCTCTGCTGTATGTAAGTATAGGGTTAAGGGACTGTTTTTTCCTCTAGTGTTTTAGAGAACTGGAAGTTGAGTGAGATAAGAAAAAAGCTAGAGAATTACTGTCTTAAACCACATATATATGTCTTAAGAAACGTTTGTCGAACACCTTGAAATGTGATAGCCCTTCCAGTGCCACAGAAACTGTGCGATTCCCAGAAGAGGTCTGGCAGTCCTAAATTGCAGAAGTGGGTTTTGCAATTGGAAGTCAGAGTGATGCTGGAAGCAAAACACGAAGTGGAATCAGCAGCACATTTTGGACATTGCTGTCCTAAATAGTTCATCAAAAGACCTAGTACTTGAATGAGTTAAGCCAGTGGAAATATAGAAATGCACATTATGTTGTTGTTGACAGGGAAAAAGCTGTGAAATATTATTGCATAAAACTGTGAGTCAGGACCTCTAATGTGTTTTTACAGTGCTGCCTGTAGCTTAATTGCACTTGTTCCTGATACTGTATTATATCTTCTTATACCTTTATGATTACACAGGCATTAATTTAATCAGAGATAATAAGTGAAACCTCTGGAATTAATTACAGGTTGTAACAGTTTTGTTACTTTTCTAGAGCAGGTGGGAAGACAAAAACATGTGGACCCATAAACATTAACTGGCTTTTGCAATCCAGTCATTACCGGAGAAAGACGATGAACATTAAATTACTTGGAAAGGTAGCCAAGAATGCTCAGGCGTTTCCACAGGAGTTCTCGGTGTGGAAGACTTTGACTACCTTTGCCATTTCCTGGATCCTTTCAAACCTAAATGAATCTTGTGTTTGAAACTATTTAAAAGATCTAAGTTTAAGGATTGCTTCTGCAGATTCCTAGAATCTGATACGTCTGGCAGCAGGGGCCTTTGCAGTGTAGTTTCAATGGAGGCGTGCTGCCAGGAGTTGGGAGCTGCGTGTGAATTGCCGTGATTTCCCTTTGGGTCCTCTCATTTCTGCCAAATTTGAAGTGGACTTTCTGCAAGTGAGAAGCAAACATGGCCCCCTTCCAGCAGAACAATGTCTGGGAGGGTGTCTGATGTGTAAAACCTTGCAGAGGAGCCTTTCAAAGCATCTTAAAAAATCTCCTCTTGTGGGGGATTTCTCATAATGAAGAAAGTCATTGGTTGGGCATAGGAGGCAGAAGGCATCTTGCTTGGTTGCCTAATCTTTCTGATCACAGAGTTGCATTAGAAAGTAACTCTGTCTTACATAAAATGATTCATCTTATACTATTTCTAAAATGCTGCTAGTTCCTCAGTACACCACTCAGCATAGTAAAAACCTTCCTGGTCAGCAGGATTTGCTTAATATTTAATCTAACCTTTCCTTCTTGAAAAAAAATAATCTCTTACTGCTTTTAGTGAATTGTTTTTTAAACCAAATAAATACATCAGCTTCTATGTATTTAACTCACTGGTACTTGTACTCAGCTATTTTGTGCTTCATTTCAGCTGTCACTTTCAGCCGAGATACACATAAATCAAACCCATCCAGTCTGAGCTCACAGGTCAGCTTTAAACCCTTAATAATGTCTCTTGTTCTTGTCTTAAACTGTCTCCACTAGACCTACAGCATTCAAGCACTGAAATACTCTGAAATTAATATGAAATCTCAAGAATGGTCCCTTCAGATTTATGTAGAGGAGGACTGTTACCTACCTGGTCTGTGACTTGTCTCCAAAGTGCAGGAAATACATATTCCTATGTTACATGGAAAGCCTGGCAGTCTTAGCAGTGGGGGATTTTGGATCTTGGGGGTCCTTTCAAGGATGACCTTGTGCATGGAACGGCATGCTGAGGGCTTAAGGTTGCAGCTGGGTGCTAACCCAGTATGTCAGCACATCTGCTCCTTACTTTGGTGTAGGTGAATTCCCCTGGAATAAGTATATTTTAGTGATTTACCCCCTCAATGTATTAGCCAGCAGTTTGAATTGCCAATGTTATATTCACTAACATATATTACTTCCCTAGGTTCCTACACATTACTTCTCTGCACTCATTGCTGTCTCTAATACATCCAAATTCAGGATCATCTGGGATTTTGACCAATTGTGACTTGGGAATCGAATTAGCTCACTGATGAGGGCTTTTTCAGACACTAATACAGACACTAGGTAAAGACCCAAAACTGGAAACATGGAGATGATGAGACCGCACCTTCAGAATGCTGGCCAAATTCCAGCTAATGTTTTGTTATATGTATAAATAAATTAAGCTCCATCTTTAGGCTCTCATTTAACGGTAAATGCAAACAAATATCCCTACAGTCTCCTGCCTGAAAGATCAGCCTATTTCTTTCCCTCAGCCTATGACATCCATTTGCACCCTAGTTTTCTACAGTCAAAACATGATTCAAGAACTAACCTATTCCAAACAAATAAATAAAAGTTAGTTTGTTACTGGTTTAGTTAATGCAATTCATTACAGGAGGCTGGGGGGCCAGGAGGAGCATGGAAAACCTGTTTTTGGTGGCAGCCCATACATGTATTGGGTTCGGCTGTGTGATTGTAGTCCTTGGAGCCTATCCTAGAGCACCCTCCACACCCCCTCCAACAGTGTAAGCTCAGGGGGCTCGGGACCCTCTGCAGAGACAAGAGGCCTGGGCCACTGTGGCCCATTCCATCATTCCTCATTCATTTTATGTCCATGAGAAATCCCCCTTCCCCAAGCATCTTGACAACATCCAGAATAAAAATTATATATATGTTTGATGGATGAAAAAGATGAAGCTGTGCGAAGTTAAAGGGCATGCTCAGACTGGGAGGCAGTCAGTGACAAAGGCAAGGAGGGAAAGCAAACTTTTCCCCATGACTGTTCCCTGTACCCTATGCAGTCTGTACTTTGCCTCATGGATGCTCAGAATCTCTTCAGTTTATTCCAAGTATGACTGATGCTGTGCTCTAATGCAGTCTGAACGGCAGACTCCCTGCCTTGTGCTAGTTGATTCTGAAATCTAGGAGATGCACAGCATCATAAATAACCCAAACACAGTCATTTCAGAGTGCATATTAAGGGTGGCATAAGGCCAGAAACCTCATTTTCTTTCCATTCTTTCCTTTCAAATGCATCTTCATTTTTTCTAAAGCCATTTTCTGCTGCCTACTAACCTTAAGTACCTTCAAGCAATTGAGTAAGATAGTCCTATCTTTTCTAGACTGTATCAGAGGACATATAAAAGGAAGCGTATAACTTCTCACAGCACCCTGGTTTTGACAAACAATCTACTAGATTCCTGTCCTCCCTGGTTTTATCTGCCTCTCTGAACACCAGAATTATAAACCTATTGCCTCGCAGGAGATCTTCAGGTCACCCAAATCCTTGTCAAGTACTGTCTGTGGAAATAGCCAGCACATTGACATAGGACTTTCTCCATGAACATAAACCTTTAGTTAGCTGTTGCCAAAGACTAATTGGCAGGTAGAGGATGTGTCATTTGGTGATGAGATACATACATGAAGGGTGATTTTGCCTTGCTGGGTTTTTTTGTTAAATAATACAATAAAAATGTTTAACTTCTTTCTGAAAGCCTTTTTGACCCTGTCAAAGGCTGGCAGCATCAGTGACACGGTGCACGCTGAACGGATTCATACTCATGGCTCTGGTAAGTTCACATGTCCTGCTGACTTCTGTGGGAAATGAGATCCTCAGGGGGTGGGAGTGAGAGTGGTGGTATCCTAAAACTCACAGGCGTTTTGGCAGTGAGCATCTCTGCAGCCTCCTTGGGATGTCAGGGAATGCTGTGCACAAAGGCCACGTGAAGAAAGAACTGCGCTCCTACTTTCAGTAGGTGTGTTTATTACAACATATATTACAAAGGGCTTTGTTTTACTTTGGTGTCCTTCATCTCATCCGTCTCACTCTTCCCCCTCCGCAGCCATTTCTCAGAGGTTGCTTGATAGTTATGTTCCACTGGTTTCCTGTGTTGGAAAAGCTGCTTATCTAAAAAGCATGAATGATCCCATTTTGATTGAGTGATTGTTGGGCCAGCGTGGATGTGGTTACAAAGCCCTTTGCACTGAAAGAGTATTGTTGGTGGGGTTCAACCAGAAGTGTACCTGGAGATGCAATTAACAGAGGCAGGTGTTCATGGCAACGGATCCTGGAACCAATGGCTTTACTCTTTTGCTAATTCTTGAGCACAACAGCACCTCAGAGGGCAGCAAATCTCCTTGGTCCTCTTCTCAGTTATGTCTCAAATCAGCTTGCCCAAAACACAAGGTTGAGTGTAAAAACCACTCTAAAAACAGTAACAGAAATTAATATTCAAATAGCTGGAAAAAACTACATAAACTGTCAAGACTTACGTGTCTTCAGAGGATTGTGTTGGGGCCAGGGAAAACCTTTGAGCTATTCTTATCCTGTAAGAACATTTAAAATAACTCCCTCTTACACTCCCATGAATTGTTAAGCACTTTGTTATGTGCACGTCCATCTTCTCCTTTTAACAGCTTTTATTTTTGTACCAGACAACTCGTCTGCTCACAATGCTGGCTCGCTATTCTAGGTATGGAAATGAAATCATTGCTTTACTTTGAAATGGTAAAGCACACGATCACACGGTGATCACACAGTGTATACTAGACTGCAGCTGGGTACAGAATTTTGCCTGCTAAATGTTCCCACTGGCAGCTGGAAACCGGTCCCCACGGGCACCTTCCGATTCCCAGTTAATTACTGCTGCTGGCTATGCTGAGCAGCGCACTGCAGCATCAGAGAACTGGAAAGTTTACAGCTCATGGAGCAAGAGGCTGAGCTTGGTACGGTGAAGCTCAGGACTTTTCCTCTAATCAAAATTCTCTACACAGAGGGATCTTGGGCCAAATTATGAGGATGTGATTTAACACCCAGTGACTGAGGTCTTGAATCTGAATGAGGAGCGTGTGAGGTTTAGCAGCCTGCTGCTGCAGCAGTTATCAAGAAATTACTTAACACTCGCTGTAATCGGAAATGGAGCATTTGACTGCAAGAAAGTTTTTATGTTTTAATGGCAATCTGGGTTAATGAAAATGTAAACCACAGCGTTAGAGGACTGCCAATGTAAAGGTGCTGCGGCAGGAACCATTTGTGCAGGTTTGCAAACCATCCCACCACCAGCTCAAGCACGAGCAGTGCCCAATTATTTCTTAAATGGGGGGGGGGAGGGAAGTGTAAAATTAGGATTCTGACTTTTCAATCCAGATACGCAGCTTCAAGCACTCGCGTTCAGATTCAGACACCAGAGCAAGTAGCTGCGGGCTCACTCACCCTTCAGACTCTGATCCTGAAGGAAGCAGGAAAGCGGAGCTGCCTCCTTCTCCCTCTCCGAAGCCAGGAACCCTTTCCTGCCTGCCAGCCAGGGGGGCTCTGCGGGGCCGCAGACCCGTAGATGTGGGGGTGCTTCCTCGACATGGGGCACATCCCGAGGGAGCTTACACAGGCTGGGTAGACCTGGGGGCCCAATCCTGGCGCAACCCGCTGCGCTAAGCGCAGGTCTCCAGTACCCCGGGATGCCGTGGGAACCCCACTGCGGTGTGTGCGGGGCTCGGGGCACCATGGAACCCCCGAGAGGGGTAAGCAGAGCCCCGCTGCTGCCGGGGGGGGAAGCCCTCCCTCTCGCTAAGTGCCTGGCTCGGACCGCAGCGTCCTCCACCGCACAAAGCCCCCGGCTCCGCGGGGAGGGCGGCCCGCCCCCGGGCTCCGCCTTCCGCCCCTCCCCGGCGGCCGGCCCCGCGCGGAGGGAGCCAGATCCACACCGCGCAGCCCGCGGGGGGCGATGTGACCTGGGTGCGGTGCAGCGGAGAGGGGTGGGGGTGAAGGCGGGCGGGCTCGCTTGGGGGTTGCACAGAGAGTGCGAGAGCGCTCCGGAGCGGGGGAAGATGTGGCTGAAGCCCGAGGAGGTGCTTCTGAAGAACGCCCTCAAGCTGTGGGTCACGCAGAAGAGCAGCGGCTACTTCATCCTGCAGCGGCGTCGGGGCCACGGAGACGGCGGTGGCCGCTTCACAGGTACCTGGTGGCGCGGGGGGCTCGGCGGGGCGCCGGGCCGGGCGGCGGGTTCCCCCTGCTTCCTCTCTGCCCTGCGGGAACTTGGCCGCTACGGGGGGACCCGCCGGTGGGGCTGGCTGAGGGAGGCGGGAGCGGCCTCTTTGTTCGGACCGCGGCTGGGACCCTGGGCTGGCCGGCTCTGCTTGGGGGGCAGTGTGGGGCGGACGAGGGGCAGCGTGGATCTCACCTCTTCGCGGAGGCTGCCGCCTGCCGGGCCGTGAGAACGGCCCCTGCTTCCCCCGAGTTGCCTCGGGAGCAGCTTCGTGCTTCTGTAGCCTCCAGCACCGCCAAAGCCACTTCTATGTTTACTTCCCCTCTCGCCTCCCGGTGGCTTTCTTAAGTGCGGTTAGGGGCGAGCTCGGGGCCCGGCGCCCGCTGGGGAGAGCCGGCGGGGGATCGGGCCGGCCCCGCTCCGTGCGGAGCTGACCGCGGAAACGCGAGGTGGGATAGAGCCGAGGCCGCTGTGCTCGGCGAGGGGGCTGCTAGGGGCACCCCAGCCCGGCTGTGCCCCCCGCGACCCGCAGCGAGCAGTGCTGAGGCACGGCTTCCCACCTATATATATAATGGAAGTCGTATGTATGCTTACGGCTTTTGGCCAATACGGACATTACGGGGCGGAGGTTGTCAGTTCAGCGTTGTGGAAAAGTGGATTCCGACTTATTTTTGCATTTATCCTACTCTGGCGTTGATGTTGTCGAGTAACCGAGTAAGGAATCTGGGCCAGACTTGTGATTCAAAGACATCTGTCATTGATGCAGTTTGAAACAATACTTTGAAGAATTAATGCAGTTTAACAGTGTAATTCTTATTTAAAAGCAGATGAAGTTGTTTTGCACCTTTTTAAAATCAGGATTTTTAATGGTGGCTCATATATTTGAAGGGATGGTTGGGTATTTTCAAGGGGAGTATTTGCTTTATTCAAACCTTTTGCTCCCAAACCACTGACCCTTGCCACTTGATAATAATGCTGTCTGCTGGAGCTTCTCCTAGATGTGGAGTCGTAAGGAACACAGAACTTAATTGTGGCGTGGTTGATCCCGTGTTGTCACTGTTTTACTATTGAAATGCCAGCCTTGGTACAGTTAATGGAAGTTTTGCCAGCAAGTTAAATGTTTATGCTCATATTTTCCCCTGCTGCCCGTGTGGAAGTCATAAGCCAGTCTTTTGTGATTGTAAGGACGATGTGGATTAATTTTCAGAGTTAAAAATAGCTGTTTACAGCTGCTTGACTTAGGTCCAGGGCAATCATGAGGTTCAGATCCACAAACGTTAACTCCTCGCGCCTGAGCTTTCTGCGGCAGGAATCTGCAAGCTTAAACCAAACAAACTGCTTTTCTCTCTGGTTAAGTTTCAGGTGAATCATTTTGCTGAATCTACAGTGCACGGGCTTGCACAAATCTCTTTTGGCTGGCAGAGGAAAGCTGCTCCTGTCTCCGGCAATGTTTTCAAAAGGAACTGTAAATTCTGACAGTCTCATAAAACATTTGGAAATGTTTGTATTTAAAAGAGCTTAGAAATTAGAGTCCTGTAACCAAAAAGCAAGTGTGGAGGAGCACAGAGCATGTCTGGAGTCAGATGGATAGCTTTTTTTAATCCCCCCTCGGTTTTCACTTGGGATAAGTGAAATGGAGACCTGCACTGAGAAACAGTTGGGATTTGCTGGTAACTGTTTGCTTTCAGTGCAAAGCTTACCTCCTGATTCCTGCTTTACATGGCTATAGAGACACTTTTACTAGTACCTGCCCTTTCCAAACAGACAGATAAAAAGGGCAGTTAAGCACTACGATATTTCAGATATGGTCTGCCAAGCTGTAGAGCCGTAAGTTAGAAGATTTTGTTTTACTGCAGAAGCAAAGCTTAAGCGAGAAAAATCTCCGTATCTCTCTTCTTTTCCCTTTAGTAACTTGAACCCTGGCCATTGCAGTTACGTTTGATGGAAAGGTAGAAGATTCAAAGATGTGAAGATCCTATACATGAAAACAGGTGCCATGGTAAAAGAGAATCTTGTAGCTCCTCCAAGTGAGGAGGAAGAGGCTGTATATCCTCAGGCTGTGTTAGACCCGTGTGGGATCAGCAGAACAAAGCCCCCAGGAGACCAGGTTTCATAAGTAAAGAGTGTAGATGGGGCAGCGGACCCCCCCGTGACGTGACTGGTTTTAAACAGAGTGGATGGGTTCAATGCCTGAGCTGCCCCTCCTGCGTGTTACTACAACAAGTCCTCATGTAGGCTCAGTGCAAATGTTCTGTGGCTCTATTCTCATGTTTACATGTCTTTTTTTTCTTCTTGGATGCTTCTCTCTCCTTGCCAGGGCATTTTGTCCGTTATGTAAGAGTAAGCTAGCACAGCTGGAGGGTATATTTTATGTGGACTTAATTGCTGAAGGATGGGCTACAGAAGATCTCTCACACAAAAGCTCTTTTCTTCCGTATCTGTTTCTTTGAGTGCTGTGTTTCAGTTGGACTCTGAGCAGATGTTTGTAAGAAAGAGACTATATTTACTACTGTTATTTAATTTGCGTCCTAGGGCAGTGACTGAATCCAGGTTGGTCTTGCAAGCAGTGGGTAAAGAAAAAATGATGGAGGCTGTGTTTAACTCTTCATTACCTGAGCAGTGTCATCCTGGTTTCTGCCTTCCTGAGGGATATGCTTTTCAAGTAAATGTTTAGCTTAGCACTTTACCTGGGTCTCTACTTGAGAGCTCTTTTGGGTCAGAGACCTAGGAAGGAAATGGATAATATTTTATAAATACTTTATAGAAACTGAATGATTTTTTTTTACTAATTTTAAGTTACAGATTTTTAAAAAATAATATTTAGCTCAGCAATTTCTGTGGATTCTGGTCTGTTTTGTTTTGTTTTGTTGTTTGTTTTTTCCCATAATTGGAGGCCTCTTTATCCCCACTAAAAAGCTTGTGAAGTAAGCATGATTAACAGGTTGAAGTTGGTTGGATTTGGTACTTGCAGATATCTTTAGTTCTGAGGTTAAATATTAATGATAAGCTTGAGGTGCTGTCACGGTAGTAAAAAATACAGTCAAATTCCGTATGGTAGAATACTGCATGATGATTTAGCCTGTAAGTGAATCAATGCGTTCATTTTTATGAGGGGATGTTGAAAGCCTCATTCACCTTCTTGTTTGATTAGATTAGTTTTGTGCATTTTGACAGCAAAACCACTTGTTCTGGGAGGTGTTAGGAATGATTTCATCACAGGCACTGGACTGAGAGTGGTTTTCCACTCTTCCCAAGCAGCTGGCTTTGCAGTTGCTGTTTACACAGTACTTCACATTGCACACTCTTAGTACATAAAAACCCACTTAAGATTCTTTTAAGTATTTGTAAATTTACCCTTTTTAAAATAAGGTGAAATAAAGCTTTAAAATTAACTCTTGTTTCAAGCGGCTTTTTGTCTTCATTTTTTCTGAGATACTGTGCTGCTTTAAGTGCTTGCCTGAAGTAGATCAATAAAAATTGTCTTGTTCCTGTTTTACTTGTGTTTTTAATTTAGTTATGTTATTCCCCTTACTAGTTTCCCAGCCTTCATTTTCAGCTGGATGAAAGGGCACTTTCTAAGCTGGATGTGGTCTTAAGTCACTTACAACTTGCAGAGGATGAACATTTTGAAAAGAAATTTATTTCTTCATCTCATATAAACCTTTATGGTTCACAACTTTAAATATAATACACTGGCAAAAAGAAGCATCTTCTGTATACGAATCTGACCTTTATTGTTCCTTTAATAAAAATAAATGTGGTATGTGTGATAAATACACTTCCTTGAGCTATATGCCAGCAATTGGAGTAACTCCCATCTCAGGATTTTATTTCTTCTAAGTAAAATTCTTGCAGGGTGGTAGCTTTCGGGCTGATCTATAGAGTACCTCCTGGCTGTGAATGGAGATGTGACTACTTACATGATAAGAGCTCTCATCCTTACTTTCCCCTGTCTTGGATTTTAGTTTTTAATGCATACTGTAAAAAGGCTATCGGTAATTGCTTTTTCTGGAAATTAAAAAAGCAAAAGATCTTTTGCTACTCTTTCATACTCTCGAGTCCAAACAGTATTGTAAT
This sequence comes from Micropsitta finschii, assembly GCA_034783455.1. NCBI lineage: Eukaryota > Metazoa > Chordata > Aves > Psittaciformes > Psittacidae > Micropsitta > Micropsitta finschii. The sequence goes on from JAVHNF010071796.1 coordinate 23,485, forward strand.
CATCGTAAATACATCAGCTTCTGGTAACCCTGTACGTCTCCAAAAGTCTGGGTAAATAATTTCATAATACAGTGTATTTCAGAGAGAGGCAGTGAAGGGACCACAGAGGTTTGGGGGTTCCTGTGACTTAAACAGGGAATCCATCTGCCTTGCCCCTGTTCATTCCACTGGAGCAAGGGAGTGTCAAATACATGGTGAAGACTCTTGATTTTTTTGTAGAGAATGAAATGGATATCCTCATAAACTTCTTTACATTTGGGAGGGGTGAAAGGCAAAATATGTATTATATTCATAGGATCATATTAAAAGATCTGTCCCAATACAGTCTTCAAAGCAGCTTGCCTTTTTGTCCAAGATACCAAAAGGAGATGCTGATAGGTAAAGGCTCAATCTGAGCTCTGATTAAGAAGAAAAAGGTGGGGGGAAAGAAGTGCTCTTATTTTAAATGCAGTGGATCGTGGAGAGGAAGACGCCACACTAATGATGCTAATAAAGGATATTGGTCATGCTCACTGTCTGCATTCATGGTTTTGTTTTCTTAAGGAAGAGCTCTCTGAAGTCTTGCACAAGGAGAGGGGGAAATCCAAATAATTTACTGAAAGCTTGGAATCTTGTCAAAATGTTATCTAGCCTTGCCCACAACTGGAATTCAGATCAGCAGGTTTTTTTTCTCCTTTTATTTTTTTATCTCCTTATTTTACTGTAACATTTTTTAAGGAGAATGCATGCTTATAAGCTCTTCCCCAAGAGGGTGGCTTCTCCATTACAGCGTGTTTCCAAGAGGCATGAGTGGGAAGGAGGGAGAGGACAGGAGGGCCAGGCCCCTGCCTGAAAAGCCAGGCACCCCTATTCCTGCCTCCTGAACTGTGTGTGCTGCTCTGGCTCCCTCTGTTTGCCTTTCTGGGGTAGGTTTCCTGCTTCTAAGGAGCAGCCATGCTGAGATGGATAAAGCAAAACCACAGATGCTTGTGTTGAAATGCTAACATTGGATTAAATCCTTATATGAAAGAGGAGGATGTACCTCTGTATGGGAGTGGGTTGTGTCTCCTTTGAAGGTGACCACCAGCCTGTGCAGCACAAATCAAGTGGACAGCTACGATAGCTTTTTATTTTCATGTTCTGGAGGCCAGATGGCACAGAAAAAAGCAGGAAAATCACAGAATGCTTTGGGTTGGAAAGAACTGCCAAAGCTCATCCAGTTCTACCCCCCTGCCGTGGGCAGGGACACCTTCCACTAGACCAGGTTGCTCAAAGCCCCGTCCAGCCTGGCCTTGAACACTGCTATGCATGGGGCAGCCACAGCTTCTCTGGGCAACCTGTGCCAGTGTCTTACCACCCTCATAGGAAAAATTGTCTTCTTTATAAAATTATTGAACATGTCTGTGGTAGCACAGTTTAAGTAATACTGGATTGGTCTCCTCAGCATTATTGCAGCACCCACTAAAAATTAGAGACTTTTTGTGTATTGCCCCAGGCAGTGCCCTGTGTCTGGGTAGTTTACAGGGCTGCAGCAGCAGCTACTGTCCCGCCTTCTCCTCCATTATCAGGTGGAAAATAGTTTCAGGTATTTTCACTTGTAACGTGAGAATTGAAGCATTTGGCTGTGCAGCCTTCGGGGCTATAAAAATAGGCTTGGCCTGACCTGGACTGATGGCAGAGGACTGAGATAAGCAGCTGTGAGAGCCTTGCCGTGGCACTGTGCCCGCCTGGGGAAGTGGCCCATAGGGAAGCAGGGGCAAGGAGAAATTGCCAGTGCCCAGGGGCTGTGGGCAGTTTCCACCATCTCAGGAGAGCGGGGGCATGGTTCTGCGCACTTCTCTTTCCTTGGTGTAGTCTTTCACTCCCCACGCAGTGGTCTGATGCAGGAGCAAGATCTCACCATCACACCCAAGGATGCAGGAGTCATGGGGACCATAGGACACTGACGTTCACAGTGAAATGGCCCAGCTCCTCTCATTTCCTTATGCCCGGTCTCTCTGGAGCACTGGAACCAGTTTACCTATTGGCAGTGTTTGGTCTGCCAAAACTGATATTGAAAGTAAGGTAAGGGCTTGAATATTGGCATTTCCTGGGTGAATAAATGCTTGGAGCATTAAGTCTTCATGTTGAAATCTAATGTTGTCTGTGGTTATCTTCAAGTGTGGTGAGCCCTTATCATCACAAAGGAAACACAGCCTTTCTACAGCCCTTGGAGGAGTCCTCCATCCTTTATGCTATGTACTTGCCCAAATAAGTTCCGTGGGGTTAATTTCTGTGGGGGAAGCCAAATAAGAAATAATTTTTCATAGGTGCTATGTTATATCAAATCCTGTCTATATAGTTTTGCAAAACTCAGTGAAGACGGTGTGGCTGCTGTAAAGCTGCTGTTGTTAGTGGCCTTGCATAACTGATGGTTGGGTTTATCCAGCAAATCCATGGATTTTAGGGTGGCCCGGGTGAAAGTAACAACTTGTTTAACATCTGAGTTTTGAGCTCTTAGAGAAATCAAATCAAGATTGTATGAAAAAGCTAGGGGTGTCCCCAGACATTCATGCTGGTGGCTGCCACTGACCAGCCATAACTTCATGCCGACTGTCCTGGGCCATATCCTACCTTGGTGTTGCTCAGAAGCCTCCACCCCAGCCTGTAGTGCCCAGTGCCCATGTGATGAGTGGTGTTGTCTGGTAGGGCTGAGAGAGGTGAGGGTGAAGCCAGTGACAATCCTCGGTGCATCTCAGCTCTGGATCTTGCCTTGGGCCAGCCATGGGGTTGTGGTCACCAGTTGGGGCTCCTGGTGGAAGCCAGGTTCATAACCCCTCCATCTCTTTTTCAGCAAGGATGTTGGTCCTACGGAGAGCTCCTGAGATGCCTTGCACAGCCAGGCGAGCAACCCCTGCTATTTGGTGCCATCCCAGGAATGCCTTTTTGGCAGGCTGAGCTTATCCTGGTTGGTATGAAAACCACCTTTCTGCTACAGCTGGAGCATAGGGATAGTGGGGCCCAGGGAATGGGTACATCCACGTGTCCTGCTGCCTGGTGGTAGGCTGCTCTTCAGACAGTTTGTTTGCCTCCTGTAGCATGGCTAATTGCTGCACACCATGGCTATTGTGAGACTCATTGTTTGCAAATCGTTGTGAGTTGGAGGGAACTATGTGAAGATGTGTAATTAGGATTCAGGATATGGAGCTGTTTTCTGCTTCAAGGAGCCGAGATTAATTCTGCTTTATTGAAGCTGTTAGCTCTATTTCACTGTCCTAAAAACCCCCAAAACTTCAACTTTATTTTTGTGATCATCTGAATTGTTTGATTTACTGTTTTCTCACAATTAGCATGCCTGAGCAGCTTAGTGTGCCTCTTGCAGCTATTTACTCTCCTTGCAAAACTGCATCAGCTGAGAAGCAACCTGTAATGTTAAAAAGCACTTCCCAGCTTTCTCCTTCTGAGTGAAGTATTGGTTTTATCATAGTGCTGCTTTTGCATCCTGAGCTTGTTTTAATTTCAGCTCCCAGCTTTCTGATGGAGGAGCAGAAATAGCAAGCAGCAGTGAAAAGCAGTAGTGAGCTTCTGAGGATGAATGCTGGAGAGTGACTTTTTACAAGGGCATGTAGTGACAGGACAAGGGACAATGGCTTTAAGCTGACAGAGGGGAGATTTAGATTAGATATCAGGAAGAAATTCTTCCACTATGAGCGTGATGAGGCACTGGCACAGGTTTTCCGGAGAAGCTGTGGCTGCCCCATCCCTGGCAGTGTTCAAGGCCAGGCTGGAAAGGGTTTTGAGCAGCCTGGTCTAGTGAGTGGAAGGTGTCCCTTCTCATGGAAGTGGAACCAGATGATCTTTAAGGTCCCTTCTGACCCAAACCATTCTGTGATTCTATGATTCTATGAATTCAGAGGCATGCTTTGCACTTCATGGCTTTGCACTGAAGTGAGAGCCTGACAGGATACTGAGCTGTGGCTGTATTCATAAATCCCTCAATTTGGTGGTACTGTCTTACAAAAATAACCTAGTCTGGAAAAAAAAAAGGTAGGAACATTTAAAACAGACCTTTGGCACAATATGGGTGAGCACAGCCACCAACTGTTCTTCTGCAGGGCCTTGTAGAGCAGGAGTCACTATAGTCCCTAGGGACTGCGCCGTGCTCCACTTCCCTGATTTGGAAGTGCTGGGTGCCTGCAGCTGAGAGCAGCCTCTCTGCTTTGGAGGAGCCAAGCATCTTGGCGCACTGGTTTGGGTCTAGGTACTGTGGTGGTCCTCTGCCTGTTTTCCCAGAAGAGCTCTGTTGGCAGATATTATCAAGGCAGGCTTTGTTGCACATCTGTCCAGCTGTGCTGCTCTGAGGTGCAGTGGAAACCTCAGGTCTTTTCTTTACTCCGAGTAGACCAAGGAGAAGTGGAAGGGCAGTTTCCTCTCTGCTTTAAACTTCTTCAGTAGTCAGTTTGCTTGTATAGCGGCTAAAGCTGTTCCCCAGGGTACAGGAGATACAGGTGGGACTCTTGTCTTCTGTGTGACCCCTTTGGTCTTGGGGGTGTAAGCACTTGGTTTAGGAGATTAAGGGCTGTGGCACATGGGTGGGAAGAGATGCCTCCAGGTGCACATCTCTTCTGCTGTTCCCAAGGTTTTAAACATGTCATCAGAATTTCTTACCATCTAATTGTAGAAAGCACAGTCATTGGTTGTGATATCTTGTTTAAAAACGAAGTAAAGCTATAAGGGTAAAAAAAAATTAATAGCAGCTTTGTCTTTTTGCCTTTTTGTTTTCTTTTTTGAGGGTTTCATTAAGTAGTTGGTCCTGAACAATTAAAGTGATCAGTCCAAGTCCCTCTGCCTTACAGCATGGCTTAACTGCTGAAGTGACCACCCCATTTATGGGAAGGCATTTGAGTAGTTCTGAGAAATTTCCCTTTAAGGTCTTTAAAATATGATGGAGGTAAGCAGAAATCATTTTGCCCTATATAGAGGGTGCCTTAATTGGTGTGCTGTTGAGCCAGACAGAATTGTTAGTGCTTTTGACCGTTTCTTGAGTGTTGTCCTACAAGGTGGAAATATTAGATAGTTTTTGAGTTCCAGTTTTTAGTTAGAGTTCAGCTTTAATCACCCTCTGTCCAGTGTCTCAGAAAAATACTATGTGGTTAAGTAAGACTGATGCAGGAAAGGAGCCTTCATTCCTCAGTTTGAAAGATAAGGTACGTTTAGGAGAAATTGGTGTTAGATTAACTTACTGTAAACATGTTCCGTTTTCTAGATTAGTTATGAACATGGCACAGGATAACTTGCAATGGGACCTTTTATCTTTCTGTGAGGGTATAAGGAACCGTGTCTCTAAAGGTGAGGAGTGGTGCATTTGTGATAGTTCATTTGAGAACCCAATCGTTATAAAATATCCTTGACTTATTTTTGTTTTCTATGAAGAAAGGCTGAACAAATTCATTGCGCATGATGTGCATTGCATCCCATTTGGTTGGAGGCTGACCTCTGTAAAGGGGAGACACTCCCTACCTGTTGCAGATTTTGAAATGGCTCCTTGCTAACTTTTATACTTCAGTTTATTTGTGTTATTGTATCCGTAATAAGCATGTACATTTGATAAAAATGGACTTGCAATTAGAAGTGCAACAGTCTGTTTTACTTGGAGGTATTCCAGTTTCCAGTGTTGAAGCAGTACAGTGTGCACAAAAGTAGATGTTTCAATGAAACAAAACCTACCAAGTACAGTGTGGGATTTGTGGTGAGTTTTCCTGATTCGTTTTATAGACTGACCTCTGAAAAAGTACAGGTAGATGTTCCCTCTACCTGAAATGCAGCTTACAGCTAATGTGATGTGATTTACTGAGGAGAGGCATATAATTTCTGTAGAAGTGCGCCTGTTTCCACTTCTTCTGTCCTCTCCTCCGTTTTTGTCAGAAGTATATGTTAAACCCGACACGGGAAGATGAATTCTACCCTGGGAGTATTCTTTCTGCATGAAGAAACTTGGACCTTTTGAGGACCCTGCCGTGTTCCTCCAGGGGTCTTCAGCAGGAGGCTTTGCAAACGTGCTTCTGCAGCTTTCCTTAGTGCAGTTACTGTACAGTTAACTGCTTTCCTGAAACACTTCTGCGCCTTGGGAGGTCAAAAAGCGGATGAGAAGTTGGTGGAGTGGCTTGTTAAAGGGAAAGAGGCACTTAGGTTTAAGTGCTTCCCAAAAATCTTAACCCATATATAGTAAAAAGAAAAACAATGGGAATTCTGGGAGGGAAACCACTGCAGCAGTTCTTCTCTTTCCCCCGCCTCTGCTTCTGTTTCCTTTTAATTTTTGACTGTCCTGTAATATAAATGGTTTCAGAGTTGCCTGTGATATGGAAGAGGTCTGCTGCATCCTACTGAAAGCATGCTAATGGATCAACTTGTGAGCCGGGGACCCTTTATATAAGTTATACTTACCTGAGAGTCAGAGACCCTTTTATTTGATAAACAGGCCCTATTTTATAAGAGCCCCTTCCGCGGAACAAGGTCTTATTGTTAGGAAGGTGCTTGCTCACAAGCTAGGTGTGTTTCAAAGTGTGTTTCAAAATCAGTGTACTGTGTAAAGTTTCTTGTTTGTTTGTTCAGGGACTTAAGTTGTTTGTTTTTCCATGCTTCAGTGAGAAGCCTATCACAAGTGTTGTGATTCGAAAGTTACTCCAGAGGAGCCAAAGGAGGCAACTCACATTGGAAAAATTCTACCTCTAGTTTGAGTAATTTTCATGCTACTACATTTTCAACTAAATCATCATGTTAGGCCTGGGTGTATTTATTAGTGATTAATCCTTTCCATGCTCCTGCAAATGCACTCTTAGTCATTCCCTTTTTCCTCCCCGTTTTCCTCTATCAGTCTTTCCTTCATGTTTCGGTGCTTAACATGAACCACTGCTGAAGGGCAGGTGCTAGACCACAGGCATGGGCTCCTGCCAGACAAGGTCACTGCTCTGTGTTTGGCAGGACAAAACTAAGGTGATGATCAGGGGGACTGCTGCACAGCCTGCAGTGATTGCTGGTGGCCTTGTCGGGGGGTAGAAGGAGACCCAGACATGGAGACAGGACTCACGCTTGGTGCTTGCTTGACTTCAGGAGTACTTGATTTTATGTTCCTCTGCTCTCCTTGTGTGCCTTCTGGAGCAGCCCCACTGCAAACCCTTCTGGCAGGGGTGGGACAGGACAGGATGGGTCTCCCTGTCAACCACAGCACTGGCTTAGAATGATTTAGGTGTGGGGTTGCTGTGCCCTTGTGAAGCCCTCACAGGGGGACCAGGCCACTTGGGCTTTAGTCTGGCAGGTATCCCAGTGACCTTGCTCTCTCTTTCTTCTCTTTGATTCTTAGTTCCGGCTCCACTTTGTCATCCTTAGTTAATACGTTAGCTATGGGCAGTTTAGATAAGGGAGGTGATTTTTTTCTTTGCACAGTTCAAGAAGGAAACTTTTTAATAGTTGGTAAGCAAAATAGAAATTGTAAGCAGAAGTAACCAGTGAGAAGAGGAATTGGCTTTTCTGGTCAGTTATTCAGGAACAGAAAAAGGAATTAATTTTGCACAGGCTAAGAAGTATAACCAAAATTTTGCAGCTACTTTTATGTGTTTTTGATTTTATTGTTGTTTTGTTTTTTTCTTTCATGATTTCTGAGGGGGGTAAAAAGGAAAAAGAGTGTTTCACAAACCATTGAGCTTTCTCTTGGGATTTGGGTAGCACTTACTGTTAGTCAACTTTCTTCCATGTCTTTGGTGAAATGAAAGCAAAATCTTTCTCCTAGCTTTATCATCAGGGGAAAACATGCTCAGCACGTCACAAGTTTCTTCTTCTTTTGCTTTCTTGTAATGTCTCAAGTATTTCAAAATTTGAAAGTTAAACCCTGTTTTCATTCTTTGCATCATTTGATGATATCTCAGGGGATTTGATCCAGCTGTTTTGAAGACCACATGCTGAAGTTGGTGCTCTGTTTTCTGTGAATACGGATAATTTGCTACCTTTTATACTTGGATGATATTTTTTGTCTTGCAGTTACAGGATAGTGTTTAGTGTTTTCTGATACTGTATGTGTTATTGGTCTCCAAATTCAGG